>CM074783.1:28100622-28338122 GCA_037355745.1 Pseudo-nitzschia multiseries | reverse complement strand
ATACTGTTGTAACGAATACCTCAGACGGCGGCGGCGGCGACGACAACGACGAAAACAAATCCACTCGACAACAACAACGGATATCCTACGCGGCACAAGATCCGTGGATTATGGACGGAACCGTCCGCGAAAATATCACGATGGGACTCCCCTTCCGATCCGAATGGTACAACAGGGTCGTCGAAGTCTGTGGCTTGCGCATGGACTTTCAAATCTTTCGCTACGGAGACTCCACCATCGTCGGCGATCGCGGGGTCCAGTGCAGCGGGGGCCAGCGAGCCCGGATCGGACTCGCTCGTGCCATTTATCGAGATGCCGAGGTCCTGGTGGCCGACGATCCGCTCTCGGCCGTTGACGCCAAGGTCGGAAAGCAGATGTTTCACCAGGCGCTGCTGGGGCTGTGTGTGAACCGCGGGAGATGCGTGCTGCTGGCAACCCACCAGCACCAATACGTGCACAACCAACGATGCGTCTTGTTGAAGAGTGGTCGCATCGGATGCATTGGATCCTATGCGGCATGCCTGGAGGCCGCGGGAGGGACCCTGACGATGCGCGAGGCTGACATACGCAATTCCAGGACGGAAGAGGAACGGAGCAAACTGCGTTCATTGCATTCCATCCGAGCGAATGAGAGCGACATCGAAGCATGCGAGAGCAATCCCAGCAACGAAAAATTGGAGGTCATCCGGGCCAAGGATGATTCCAAGGAGGGGATGAATTCGGGTGTCGTCAAGTGGGAGACGTACAAAAATTACATTAATGCCATGGGTGGATGGCCGGTCGCTTTGTTCATGCTGCTAGCCTTTTGTGTGACACAAGGGGTTGCTCTCTGGACCATCATTACCATGGGAGAATGGTCCCAGCTGCCTCCGCAAGAGCAAAAGGCGTGGAACATACTGGGTCTGATCATTGGTCAGGTTTGCCTGGCGATCCTTTTGGCAACCTTCCGGGCCTTTCTTTTCTTTGCCATGACTATCAAGGCTTCCAGGAATCTTCACGACGACATGACGAAAGCAGTGCTGAGAGCACAAATCTCCTTTTTTGATACCAATCCGTACGTGATAGAAACGCGTTTTTGTTTGTTGGAATGGTAATAGGAGTAGTTCTGACGGGTTCGTGATTTTGAGTGATCATGAAAATCCAACAGTTTCATTTTTTCTTTGCGTATTATCTTTTATTGATCTGAATGCAGAATGGGGAGGATACTGAATCGATTCTCCGCCGATGTTGGGTCGAACGACGACATGTTGCCGCAAACTCTGTTCGATTTTTTGGTGATTCTCTTCGTTGCTATTGGGGCCTTTTTTACAACCATGGCTACTCTCCCCTTTGTGCTTTTGGTGATGCCACCCTTGATCTATATTTTTGTGGTAGTGCGAAAAGTCTTTGTGACGAGTTCGCGAGAACTCAAGCGCCTAGAGGGTGTGGCGCGGTCGCCTATTTTTGCTATGATGAACGAGTCGCTTAGCGGCATTGCCACCATCCGAGCCAACAAAGCAACGTCATACTTCAGCAAAAAGTTCGAAGAAAAGCACGATTCGCACACTAGAGCGTTCTTCTCCTTCATTGCGTCCTCGGTAGGTGGCAGTGCCACTGCTGTTGGTGATTTGTCTGAACTCAGCTCCCCCTAACCTTCCATTATGTTGTTTTGCTTCTGTTTTCAACGCAGCGATGGGTTGGATTCCTGCTGGATTCTCTTGTATTGTTGCTGATGACTTTCGTATGGTATGTCTAATGTCATTTCTTGTCACGTCTCACTCTGGTGGGTGCAAAATTGCACAAGTCGGGAATCACGAAGCGTTTGCACTCTGATTCCCCTGTCCTTCCTTTCGTCCCTGTTTTGACGGCGTACTCACAGTACAAGTTGACCTTGTGTTCTTCTTCAGCTTTTTGTCGGTCTTTTTCCATAGGCAAGGATGGTTCACAGTGGATCCTACCATAGTAGGATTGTCAATATCTATGCTTCTACAATTGTGCGACGCCTTCCAATGGTGCATTCGACAGAGTGCCGAAGCAGTAAATCAAATGGTCTGCGTCGAACGTGTTGTAGAATTTGGAAAAGTTGAGCCCGAAGCACCGCTTGAATTAAAAACTGACAAGAAACTGGACGAGTCCTGGCCATCAAAAGGTGCTATATCTGTGAAGGACCTTTCCACTAGATACCGACCCACGCTGCCTTTGGCATTAGCTGGGGTTTCATTTTCAGTTCCCAGTGGTTCCAGAATTGGTGTCGTTGGAAGAACCGGAAGTGGCAAATCCACAATCGTCCAAACATTGTTTCGGCTTTTGGAAGCAGAATCTGGACAAATCGATATTGATGGCGTCAATGTCGCAGAGGTAGGACTCCATCGATTGCGTACAGCTATCTCTGTCATCCCTCAGCACCCAACTCTTTTCAGCGGGTGTACTGTTCGTGAGAACCTAGATCTATTTGGACTACATTCCGAAGAAGTAATATGCCAAGCTATCGAAAGTGCTCACCTGGGCAAGGCCATCGCCGAACTACCAAAAGGAATCAACTCAATAGTAACCGAAGGAGGATCCAACTTTAGTGTTGGGCAGAGGCAGCTGCTCTGTCTGGCACGTGCCATCCTGAGCAAGAACAAGATTCTGGTCCTCGACGAGGCAACCGCATCGGTCGATCGTCGAACCGACCAAATGCTTCACGACTCTTTGCACGACTCATTCGGCGATGCTACCATCATGGCCGTCGCCCATCGACTCGACACGGTCATAGATCACGATTATATTTTGGTGTTAGGACAGGGTAAAGTTCTTGAATTTGGATCACCCGCCAATCTTTTGAGCAAAATTAGTGGAGTGTTTAGCACAATGGTTGACGACACCGGAGAGATGACCGCAAACGAATTACGGCAACGTGCTTTCGGGAAGAAACACCAATAATTTTTGGATGACAAATTTTGACCACAATAGTTCTAATAGAGATCTATACCGTGATTCATGAGATTCAAAGTTTTTGCTCTCTTTTTGTGTGTGTTTTTGCGCGGTGATTTTTGCACCTCTTTTCCACTATTAAGTAAAATAAAATATTAATAATTATAATGCAACTCAATCGGCTGATTAAGTAATCTTTGGAGCATGAACAGAAGCAACTCTGTTGTCATCAAAAGCAAGGGATATTAGAACCTAAAATCAACATAACTAGATCGAGAAGTTAGACTTGATAAGATTATGAGGTGAATATTCCTTTGGCCATATTCTGATTTCTACTTCGTGTCGTTAGATTGCAGTAGGGAGATTGCAGTAATATTGATTAGATTCTAAAATTGTGAGCATTAGGATTAAGTTATACCCGGACCGAACTGCACCTCTGTCGGTCCCTCTTTACGGGTCGTATATGCGTTGAGATGAATCGTATAAACAGTTATTTGCTTTGGCGGCTATCACGAGTAACTGGTTTAGTCCGTCTGTGTGTCCTTAACCGCGTGATTTCTAGAGTCCCCGTGTCTTCGTGGTAGTATAGAACTAGTAGAAGATACCTATCCCGCGGGCCTCAATTTTTCATCGACCCCGTCTCGCCACATACACCTCATTGCTAGTTCAATTAGCCTGGTCCCACTCATTAGTTTAGTGAGTAAGTCCGCGATATTCGACTCGCCTGGCTCCTTTGCAATCCGGATAGTTCCTGCTGCTATGCACTCCCGTGCATTGTGATAAGCAACACTGTTATGCTTCTTCTTACAAGGGCTTTCTGGTCGTGTAGTGTTCTTCACGACTGACTCATTGTCACAATAGATATTGGTAGGTCCTTCTATTGGTATGCCCATCATTCGTAGTTTATACCTTAGCCCCTCTACCATCTCGATTGCTATCCTGAGTGCAACTATTTCCGAGCCAAATGTAGATGTCTCAACAGTTGTTTGCCTCTTAGAGAACCACAAAATAGGTGCTCTGTTAACGAAGATGATGACTCCTGTATGAGATCTTCTGGTAGCCTTGCAACCTGCGTGATCCGCATCTACGAAGCACGTAGTAATAACAGCCTTCCCTTTTGGTTCAGGCATATCTGGAGGCAATAGCTCTTTGGCCTCTGGATAGAACTCACTCCAGTCGCACGACTGAAAATTTGACTCATCTACCTCGGGCATAGATGCATCGAACACCAACTTAGACTTGCTGTAATTCTTTAAGTATGCAAACAGATGAAACAACTGGTTGAGATGACCTTCCCTGGCTTGCGCAAGATATCGAGACATAAGTGACACGGGCATAATGATATCCAATCGACCGAGTTCACATATCCACCGGAGTATCCCAACTAAACCTTGATAGTAGTTTTGTTTCTCCGGATCGAGTTCTGGTGACGCATCTATCTCAGGCCTATACTCAGCGCTCAAAGGTGATCTCGCTGTCTTGGGTAGTACCTTAAACGCATATTTTCCGGTTAGTAGTTCTTCTTCAACTGATTTGATGGCTTTTGCAGTATACTTAGATGAAGCCATGGACCAGTACGGGTTACCATCTATGTAGGTCTTTCCTATATCGGCTCCCAAGTAGAAAGAAGGTTCTTCAACTGTTCCATTCTTCAACTTGAACTGCCTCTCTATCGCATCCATTTGGAACTTTGGATCCATTCCACATACAAGGGTATCATCAACGTAGGCCACACAGTACTCGTAGTAAGCCGAGCCATCTGGTTTGAACGTAGATCGGAGATGTACATCAGGATCCGCCTTGCAAGATACATAACCAAGCTCTCTTAAGTGACTAGCCAAGTGTGATCGAAAAGATGCCCCAGCAACCGGGAGTCCATATAAGGCCCTTACAATCTTGCAGGGCCTTCCACATAGCTCTGGCGCAAATCCTTGAGCCTCTGTAGCTATTGTGAAGTACTTCTCTTTGATGGGTGCTGTTAAGTAAGCGTTCTGTATGTCCGCACTGAGTACTTCAAGGTTGTTAAGTGCTGCCACTAGAAAGAACAATCGAACCGAATCCCTACTGGGTACACTGGAATAGGTGTATTCCTTGGAGATTTCTGGGACTTTGTGTCCATCTCCGACTAACCGTCCCTTCCGTGTTAAGTCAATCTTGACATCAAAGACCATGTGCATGGTTATTTTGGTATGCCCCACTGGTATCTTGTCTTCCTCATTGAATTCGAAGGCAATAGAGCTGTTCCTCATTTCTTTTGCAATAGCCCGAAGCCCAATGATCGGTCCCCGTTTCTCTATCAATTGCTTTTGCTTCTGTAATAGACTTAGGGAGCCGGACCCCGTACTTATGGGACTTGGTCCAGTATTTGGTTTTAGCGCCAGATAGGATCCGGTCTTTTCTCCGAAGTACTTTATAAGCCCACCATTTAAACGCTGGCTCATTTATGATGCCTTCTTCTCGGGCGTATATTGCTGTTTCAACCGGGAAGCTTCCTTCATATCACTTAACTTTGCCCAGGATGTAGTGCCATCCTTCCATCTAACAAGAAACCTCCATCCTTTGGTTGTTGGCTTTGTTCTAGTTTGTCCGGACTTTGTTGTATAAGTAGCCTGTTCGATAGTTAAGGCCTCCGAATCCCTTTCGGAATCGATAATCTCATCCATCAGGCAATACATGCGCCCTTCATCATCAACGGAAGAATAGATACTCTCTGAAAGTGTATTGGCTATATAGATTTCTATAGATCCATCTGGCATAGTGACCTCGTAAGACCTCGTGTCTAAGAGGGGATTGTTGTTCTTTTCACCAATCAGCACACCGTCCTTGTCCTCTGCAACGGCTCTTGACTAGCCCCCGGATATGTTGATCCCCTATCTGGAGTAATACCTCAGTCCCAAGATACTCGTCTAGATCTTTACCAGATAAGTCATCAACATCCGGGGAAGAAGCCTCAGCTTCTGCCATGAGCACTTCATCCTCTCCCTCATATTTGCCGTCAAATAGGCCCAGAGGTGGTTCGCCAAGTTCGTTTTCAAGATAAGTATCGGAAGGTTTAACCTCGTCACCTATTTTTGCGTTGATTTCTTTGTTGTGTGCTTCCAACTGTGATAGGATATCCGGATGTCTCCATTCTTCCTCAGATATAGCCCAAGTGCTATTTGTTATGTGAACCTTTCCAGTCTTAAATAAGATATAGTGACAATCTCCACCACCAAAAGTATCTCCACATGGGCCCAGCCACCGGCCAAGCCTATTTGTTTTCCCATTTAAGTCGTACCACCAAATAAAGTCATACCAGTCATGGATCATATACAGGGTGATATCTGGAGTATACCCATGCACCAGTTCGAAGCTAGTCCTCCCCATTGAGGAAGGGTCACTTGATGCCATGAGGTTCATCCGGCCGGCCGCTAACATTCCACAGAAGGCCCAACACCTCCTGGGACTGCCCTTCTTAGAAGTCATCCAACGGATCGCCCTCCTTAGGTCCCCGGCACTGTGTTCTGCTGTATTCTGCCAAGAGCAGTGAGGCTGTATGTATGTTTGTCGAATGCGGTACTCCGACCTGAGCTTGTTCCAACCGGTGTTGTGTGTCTCGTGGCTCCCCTGGGCCTTTGCCCCATCAGTAACAAGGTGTTCCAGAATTCCTACTTCATTGATAAAGCAAGATAAACCATCGTGGCATCGAACTTCTCCCCTGACAGGGTAGAAGGCCACATAGCCCTTCCCGTTTGCAAAGATCTGGGCTGCTGTATCATTGCGAATGATACTGGGAACTTTGAACTTCATAGTGTCAGCATACCATCGGCCCTTGAGCATCCTCCTATTCCTCCACTTCTGTGTCTTCAGTCTCTTTGTAATAGGCTGGGACAGTTGACGAATACCATCTTGGGTAGTGACTCCAATAGTAGCCTTGGCTCGCTTCTCACTGATGTTCCACATCTTAGCAATGGCCTTGGCATCATACCTGTCAACCTTGTCAGGGATCCGTATTGGAGGTCCCCATTGTCCTCTTCGTATGAAAGACTTCTTGTCGAGAGACATTTCTTGGTCTAGGACATCTTGTTGCCGCCTTAGTAGCTTCCTCTCCTTGGTTCGCCACAATCGCTCGCACTGTCGTCTCCCCCCATCCACATTCCAGATAACAACCTTGTCTGGTGCTTCCTCCCAACGATCTTCTTTGATCTACTCCCAGCTCGCTTTACTCTATCCACATTATCACCGTCCGACGCCTTCCCTGCTCCCCGTACCGACCGACGCCGACTGCTTCATTGAATCGCTCCCCATACCGACCGACGCCGACTGCTTCATTGACTCGCTCGTCGCCCCTCCCAGCTCGCTTTACTCTATCCACATTATCACCGCCCGACGCCTTCCCTGCTCCCCGTACCGACCGACGCCGACTGCTTCATTGAATCGCTCCCCGTACCGACCGACGCCGACTGCTTCATTGAATCGCTCGTCGCCCCTTCTACCAGCAATCGTACCGCCGCTTCCTCGCTTGCCCGATTAGTTCCATACACCAATTCCCAGCATGCCTACCCCCACCACTCCTACTAAGCCTACTGAGGGCCGCTCCTCTGCTTCTTCCCCCAAGAAAGGGCTCCAATCTACACCCTCTCTATCTTCTTCCTCGGCCCGCTCCTCTGCATCTGGCTCTCGCTACCCCAAGCGCGCCCATCTGAAGAAGTCCTCCACCCCTACCCCAGCTCCTACCCAGGCCACTCCTTCTCCTTCCTCTCTTCGCCCCCGGAAGGATGCATCTATGTCTGCTGGTTCCTCTTCCTCGGCCAGCCAATCCTCTGTTACCTCCATGTCTGTCTCTTCCTCTGATTCCTCTGTGGCCTCCTCTACTCAGTCTTCTAAGAAGCCTGCTCCTCGTCAGGATTCTAAGAAGCCAGCCCTTCAGTCCCCCCCCCCTTCAGCCTCCCGCTCTCAAGCAGCTTGTCCTTACTCCCCCAGCTCTTCAGCAGCCAGCCCCATCTGCCGCGCGTCCCGCCCCTGCTCCAGCTCTTAAACAGTCTCTCCTCCCGCAGTCCCCTTCCTTGACCCCTTCCCCCAGCTTGGATCGTCAAGCACTTCGTCAACAGGCTCTGGCCGCTGCCAATCAGGCCCACTCTGCTTCCTTCCTGTGGCGTTTTTATGGTGATGGCCGTTTCCCTACCCCATCCTTCATCCACCGTCTCCGGAAGTCTCCAGCGCAGACCTGGGTTTGGAACGCTTCTCCCAGTCCTACCCACTTCTTCAGCAAGAAGGATGGCCGTGACAAGAAATCCATTCATGATGTGTGCCGTCTCTCCGTCGCCCCGGTGTATGCCCTGGTCAATCCCGCTGATTCCGACTGGAGGACTGCTACTGTGGAGTCTCTGGTCTCCCTGGCTTCGGCTTGCTTCCAAGGCTCTGCTGCGTGGACCAAATCCCCTCCCGGCCAAGCCCTTCGGAAATGTCTCATTGGTCTTGCAAAAATGTCTCCCGAATGCTTTGATGCCCTGTACTGTGAAGGCAACCTTCTGCCTAGCACTGAAGGGCTGGTGTGGCTGTCTGCCAACCGGGTTCTCGGCTCTCATTGGTTCTTCAAGACTAAGCCCCCTGCTCCTGCTCCTTCAGCTGCCTCTGCATCTTCCACCCCGGCGCCGGGTTCTAGGTCTGTCTCCTTTTTTCCTTCTGTTGGAGCTGCTTCTGTCCTTTCTTCTTCGGATGGTCACTTTCTTCAACGGCGTGGGGTTTGCTCCAGTGATTCCAGGGCTCCGGTTGATGTCACTGAAGGTACCAAGTGCTCCTACAGCTCCTACTTCACTCTGTCACTCCCTTGGCTGATGTCACCCCGCCCTAGTGATTTGTACGACGAAATGCTGGAGTCCCTAACTGATGCACTCAGCTTGCTCTGGTCGGCGGATCGGAAGCTGGTCCTCTATGTCTTCCCCTCCCGCGCCAGCATTAACCCCAAGGCTAAGCCTGTTCCCAAACTCTGGTCTACCCTGCCTGACAGGCGCACTCTTGAGCTCTACGTTGCTTCCCTATGGCTCCGGGTTCGCGCAGCACCCCACCTTCAGTTCTATATCGGACACAGTGTCCCAGTGGATGCTCTCTTGTCTGACACTCTCCTTCAGCGCCTCCAGGACCGTGAAATGGACTTCAAGTACGATCATATTCAAGCCTCCACTACTGTCACCTGTGGTTTCCTGCTCGGTTCCTATATGCAGAGTTTTGATCTTAATCATTACAATGCCCTGCTCCAGACCCATCCTCGGTTTCAAGCCTTCCCTATTGCTGTCATCCGGAAGAACATTCGGCTTGACAATTCACAAACCCCTGACCCCTCTCCTGTCCCAGCCGCTCACATCTTGTGTGATTCTACCAAGCGTTCCCAGACTGTCAAGCTACTGAAGGCTCAGTTCAATCGCTGCTCTGCGTCTGATATAGCCTCCCTTCCTGATGGTAAATTCTACAAGTTCATTGAGACTGCTACCAATCCCTCTGACCGATGCCTTTCCCCTTCCAAGCTGAAGACCCTTCGTCAAGCTAAGCACCGGCAAGCCAAGTTCATCCAGACCCATGAAACTGCTTCTGTTCTGGGTGTGGTTGACCTGGATCTTCCTGTTGATTTGGGTCAGGGCCTGGGCGCTACCACTTTGCGCCGTGTTCTTCTGGGAATTCGTACCAGGGACAACTGGTCATGGCCATTGTTTCTCTCTGTTGACACCAGCTCCTACCGTGGTGAGATCCTGGCCCTGTACAACACTACTACCTCAGCTGAAGCCCAAGCCATGCTGTCCTTTCTTCCTATCTTCCTGGAGGCCCGGTATGGCTCTTGTGTTCGCCAATGGTTCTCTACTGAGTGTCTCACTGAGTTGGAGGACTTTCATTGGGATCCCACTGAAGGCAGGGTTGTTGAAAATGCCCCTGCACCGGACCAGGAGCAGGATGATGCTCTGCCCTTCTTCAGTCATGGTGACGTCTGTGATTGGGAACTCGTGGATGATGACCTGTCCATTGACTCCACTTCCAACGCTGTTACTTTTGACCTGGATATGCACTTCTCTTTTCAGATACGTGAAGACAGCGCTGGGTGTGGCTTTGATGATGGCCAGTCCATGTCTACTCTTGCTACCGGCACTTCCAACATCACTTCTGTTCTGGGTGTCCCTCCGGCTGCTGCCCCTCCTGAAGGCGTTGCCTTGGCTGACAGTGTGTCCCCCGCTAGCACACTCCCTACCGCCCTCAACTCTCCTCTCCGCTCCGGTTTCACCTCCATAGCTTTTTCTCCCGGCACCGACGCCAGTATCAGTGAGCTGAGCCATACCAATGCCTCAACCAGCTCTGCACCGGCTTCTCTCCTCTCCGTGCGACAGACACGGTATTCCTCTGACCATGGTTAGGCACCTTTCCTTCTGGCCTGGTGGAATGCCCACTTCTCCAAATTCCACCTCTGCATCCCTCAGTCAACCTTCCTCTTCTTCCGCTCCTCCTGCTTCCCGCCTTGTCTACCCCACCGTGTTTCTCCTATCCCTGCACCAGGTGTTAATGCCTTTGGTTTGCTTTCCAGTGCTTCCCCCAGGATTGCCTCCAGTGCTCCACCTAGTGCTGCATCATCTGGTGCTCCATGTGTTTCACCCGGATACGCACCCAGGGTTCCTCCCAGCGCTGCACCTGGCGCCAACCCCAGTGCTTCCTCCTGCCATGCATTTGGCTTGCTTTCCAGTGCTTCACCTAGGGTTGCCTTCAGTGTTCCACCTAGTGCTGCACCCATTGGTGCTCGCAGTGTTTCCCCCTGATATGCACCCAGTCTTCCTCCCGGCACTGCACCAGGCGCCACTCCAAGTGTTTTCTCCTGCCACGCATTTGGCTTGCTTTCCCGTGCTCCCCCCAGGATTGCCTCCAGTGCTCCACCTAGCGCTGCATCAACTGGTGCTCCCAGTGTTTCACCCTGCTCTGCCCACAGTGTTCCTCTCAGCACTGCACCAGTCACAACTCCCAGTGCTTCCTCCAGCAATACCTTTGGTTTGCTTTCCAGTGCTTCCCCCAGGGTTGCCTTCAGTGTTCCACCTAGTGCTGCATCCCCTGGTGCTCGCAGTTTTTCTCCTTGCTATGCCCACAGTGCTACTCCCAGCACTGCACCAGGCGCAACTCCCAGTGCTTCCTTCCGCAATGCCTTTGGTTTGCATTCCAGTGCTTCCCCTAGGATTGCCTCCAGTGCTCCACCTAGTGCTGCATCAACTGGTGCTCCCGGTGTTTCTCCCTGATATGCATCCAGTGTCCCTCCCAGCGCTGCGCCAGGCGCCACTACCAGTGCTTCCTCCTGCCATGCATTTGACTTGCTTTCCAGTGCTTCATCTAGGGTCGCCTTCAGTGCTCCACCTAGCGCTGCACCCACCAGTGCTCCCAGTGTTTCACCCTGATATGCACCCAGTGTTCCTCCCAGCGCTGCACCAGGCGCCATTCCCAGTGCTTCCCCCTGCCATCCATTTGGCTTGCTACCCAGTGCTTCCCCCAGGATTGCCTCCAGTGCTCCACCTAGCGCTGCCTCACCTGGTGCTCCCAGTATTTCACCCTGCTCTGCCCACAGTGTTCCTCCCAGCAATGCACCAGGCGCCACTCCCAGTGCTTCCTCCTGCCATGTATTTGGCTTGCTTTCCAGTGCCTCCCTCAGGATTGCCTCCAGTGCTCCACCTAGTGCTGCATCAACTGGTGCTCCCAGTGTTTCACCCTGATATGAACCCAGTGTCCCTCCCAGCGCTGAGCCAGGCGCCACTCCCAGTGCTTCCTCCTGCCATGCATTTGGCTTGCTTCCCAGTGCTTCCCCCAGGATTGCTTCCAGTGCTCCACCTAGCGCTGCCCCAACTGGTGCTCCCAGTGCTTCACCCTGCTCTGCCGACAGTGTTACTCCCAGAACTGCACCAGACGCCACTCCCAGTGCTTCCTCCTGCCATGCATTTGACTTGCAATTCCAGTGCTTCATCTAGGGTCGCCTTCAGTGTTCCACCTAGTGCTGCATCAACTGGTGCTCCCCATGTTTCCCCCTGCTCTGCCGACAGTGTTACTCCCAGAACTGCACCAGGCGCCACTCCCAGTGCTTCCTCCTGCCATGCATTTGGCTTGTTTTCCAGTGCTTCCCTCAGGATTGCCTCCAGTGCTCCACCTAGTGCTGCATCAACTGGTGCTCCCAGTGTTTCCCCCTGATATGCACCCAGTGTTCCTCCCAGCGCTGAGCCAGGCGCCACTCCCAGTGCTTCCTCCTGCCATGCATTTGGCTTGCTTCCCAGTGCTTCCCCTAGGATTGCTTCCAGTGCTCCACCTAGCGCTGCCTCAACTGGTGCTCCCAGTGTTTCACCCTGCTCTGCCGACAGTGTTCCTCCCAGAACTGCACCAGGCGCCACTCCCAGTGCTTCCTCCTGCCATGCATTTGGCTTGCCTCCCAGTGCTTCCCCCAGGCTTGCCTCCAGTGCTCCACCTAGCACTGCCTCAACTGGTGCTCCCAGTGTTTAACCCTGATTTGCACCCAGTGTTCCTCCCAGCGCTGCGCCAGGCGCCACTCCCAGTGCTTCCTCCTGCCATGCATTTGGCTTGCATTCCAGTGCTTCCCCCAGGATTGCCTCCAGTGCTCCACCTAGCGCTGCCTCAACTGGTGCTCCCAGTGTTTCACCCTGCTCTGCCAACAGTGTTACTCCCAGAACTGCACCAGGCGCCACTCCCAGTGTTTCCTCCTGCCATGCATTTGACTCCCGCAAGTTAACACAATTCCAAGAATACGTACGATTCCAAAGTGTTCTAGATCCTTTATCACGAGGAGAGCGCATTAAGCAAAATATACATAAGCTCACGTGAGTATCAAGAGATACTTAAAGCACTGAGTATCGAACGCTGAGTAGCGAAATCCCAATACGAGTATCTATGAGTGACGAACTCTCGTTACATGTATTCCCACACAAAAGAAAGACAATTCAGTAAATGAGAGAACAATATGGTCCAGAAACAATCCGATCATAATCTTATCAATAACTCTTTCCAACACCGTAAAAAGAGCAAAATAACGTAAATACTAAAAGTAATAAAATTAACCAACGTTGCCGTACAGCTTTGGTCTTATTAGTTCTATCCATGAATCGTTCTTCTCCTTACCACTATCCCCGACTTGTGTTTGAACCCTGGGCTCTCTCACAGAAGGGTCTCAAATGCTCTCGCTTTGACAGAGATGCCTTGCACATTCTTATTTCGGGTCCTCCACTTCTTCAATATTGGCACACTCACCACGACATCTCCATTCCACCACAAGTCTCCGATTCTATCCATTGGTGTGCCCATCACTCTGCTTTCAAGCGCCTCCCTCCTGGTATGCAGCGGTGGTTTGTCAAATTTGCTTCGGGTTGTATTGGTGTTGGCAATCAGCTACTTCATTACCAGCACCAGGATCACTCCCGATGCCCTCTGTGTGCCCAAGTTGAGGAAAAGGTTTCCCATGTTCTTTCATGTGCCGACCCCGGGGCTGTCCAGCACTGCTTGTCTTCCTTTCGGGGCCCTTTGCAACAGCGCCTCACTTCTGAGCTTACAGACCCTTCACTGGCTCTCGCCATTGTGGATGTTACCACTAGGGTTCGTCAAGGTAGGCGTATCCACCCTTCCTCATACTCCCCTGATATTGCATCCGCTATAAGGGCTCAGCGTCGGATTGGCTGGCACAACTGGTTCCTTGGGAGGTGGACACCCCTCTGGCATCAGATTCAGGCTGCCTACTATTCTTCGATTGGTAGCAAGCGATCTCCTCGTCGATGGGCCACTGCAGTGATTCATCAATTTTTCCTCACCTGTTGGGATCTCTGGACGTACCGGAACCAACGGCTCCATGGCACTGGAGGGTTGCTTGAGTCAGAACAACACCAATCTCTCAATGATTCCATTGCATCTGAATTGGCCATTGGCTTAGCCGGTGCTCTGCCTCAATCTCACTCCCTCCTCCAGATCCCCCTCCAGGTGCTCCGTGGTTACACTCTTACTGCCAAGCGTCAATGGCTTGCGACCATCCAGCTTGCCAGGAGACACTATGCAGTCCCTCTCCCTTCCCAGCAGCCGTATCGCCAGGAGGCTGCCTTGATGAGGGCTTGGCTGCATGGTGCTTAGCCCTGTGTGCTATTATGGCGCCCTCAATGTGCTGCACCAAGTGTAGCTCCTAGTGTTCCGCCAAGTGCTGCACACAGTGCCAATCCCAGCGCTGCTCGGAGTGTCGCTACTAGCCCTGCACCACGTGCTGCTCCAAGTGTCTCCCCCAGCGCAGCCCCAAGTGTGGCTCCTAGTGTTTCGCCCAGTGATACACTCAGTGCCCATCCTAGCACTGCACCACATGTGGCTCTTGCACTTTGCACCCCCTATTTCCCCTAGTGTTTCACCACGACACATCCTTTGCCCCTTTCAGTGCTGCACCAAGTTCAGTTCCCTGTGTATCACTTGGCTCTGATTCCAGTGCTGCTTCCAGCGCAACTCCAAGTCCTACCCCACATCTATACCCGAGCTCCGCCCCCAGGGCTGCTCTTTGTGTTTTCCCCCTTGCTGTACTCCGTGCCGCTCCTCCTACCCTTCCTACTGTATGATTGCCATGCTAAGCTTTTGCTTAGGGCATCGTTATCAGTTTGTTCTTTGTCCCTTCCCCGCTCGCTTTCAGGATTCGTTTGACAACTTTGTCGTTCTACAACTTGGGGCTTAAACTCTCTTTGATTGAGGCGACGTTAAAGTCTGGATACAGACTGAGTAGTTTAGATCCACCTTCGGTGGTTAAAGTTACTTAAATACGTATATTATTATTATTCCTTTCCTTGGTGCGAGCCTTGGCTTCCTGTTGAATGGTAAGCTCAGCTTCAGACAATGAAGACGATGAAGGCTTGGTGGAAACATCAGAAATCATAGAATTTGCTGAATTTCGAAGATTTTCTTGGTCCTCCCCGGTGGTTCCAGCAAGGGCTGAAATGAATTGGGTGGAAACGTCCGTTGGAGTATATCCGGTGCGTTGGGAAGGAACTCTATTAGTACAGACAGAAGCCAAATAGAGTAGCCGGTTCGTGTCGTACCCTGTGCCGAGTGGTTCAGGATGAATCGTGGATGAATATTTGACTGGGGTCCCACAAGCCGGCAGGCACCCTGAAAGAGTGGCAACAACTCGCGGGAAAGAGGCATTGGTGGCTTCTTCCTCTTCGGCAAAGTGAGCGGAGTAGGGGTCCCAGGTGTGGGTATCAGTAGCCAGTATATGTTCACAGTTCGCCAGTTCCTTCTTTGTAGGCTTGCGGGAGTCAAAATAGGATACGACTCCTTCAACTTGGAGAGGGATGAAAAGTTCAGTGTCTTCTGATTGAAATGTAATCCTGTGTGTAGAATTGGAGTCGTATCTTCGTGGAGTATCCTCAACCTTGTTGAAGTTGCAGTCCCAGACTTGATTGGGACATACCAAGCTGTGTTGCAACTTGGTGCCAAAAAACAAAGCCTGCCCAAAGACCAAGATGTAGGTAATCCCATCGGTTGGGTCAGTCCAAGCTGTGGCGCAACGGGCAATAGGGACATTCTTAAGCGGTGAGTATGTATCTGAAAATGGTGCAACATCCACATATGTCAAGATAGAATCCAATGAATCCAGTAATACCATATTTGATCCCGCGGCTGTTGTATCAGCATGGCTGTCCAACTCGCATCGACCGTTATCTTGAGATGGTGAGCCAAAACTCTTGATATGGACTATCGGCCGGCCTACCCGGGATACAATCGACAGGCCCTGGCCGGCAAATCAGTCTTGGTTCTTCTTCTTGTGAGTATGGCTACCGAACTGATCGCCGGCCGACCCTTTTGCTGTAGTGTTGTCCCCTTTGGCTTCAACAAGAGAAACCTGCGCAGACTTCGAGTTGGAGTTGAGAGCTGGGCGTAGGGAGCGGACTTGGTTCTTCTGGGCAGCAGACATAGTGACCCAGATTTCCTTCGGATAGATCTTTCCCTCCAGAGGTCCGTCGTATGTACCTGAAGTTTTCTGTTTCTTGTTGCCGTTGCCGTGTCTCTTGTTGTAGGAGGAGTTGCTATCGTTGTTGCGTTTGTTGCCCCCTTTTCCCTTAAAGGAAGAGATATTTCTGCGACTGCCTTTGCGACTGGCTTGCATCTTCTTGATACCAAGCGCTTGAGTGAAGTGGGCGGCCGCTTTGTCAAAGTTGTTATACATGCCACCTGCTTCATTTAGGACCAATTGGACTGCCATCTCGAGTCTTGGATCCGAGATAGAGTGGCAGAAGTCAGTAACAAACTGATCTTCCGGTGGGAAGGCCTTATGCCGCAACAGGAACTCCTTTGCATCATACCAACGCCTTTTGTGCTTGTCAAAACTGTAGTTCTTGGTGTCCCCCGAGTAGGTAGAACTCTGTAGGAAGGCCCTCTTTTCTTCTATGAGGAGTCTTATATTCGTTGATTCGTATGCTTGGGAATAGAGGGTGAAATATGCCTTTCTCCCATCCCCTTCTGAGCCAAGGCCTTGGATGTAGGACCAACCGGGGCCCGCTCCTACCAATTTGAAAAGGATTCCCCATAGTGTATTGTTGTCTTTGGTCCAGTGGGATCCGGAATGAACTGTGCATCGTATAGAGTATTCATTCCAGTTGGCATACATATCTGTTGGGGTAGATCCAACAGCCCCCCCCCTCTCAGCATCGCCGACCATCGAGTCTTTCCGAATTGCGTAGAGTAGAGATGTTTTGGTGACACCCCTTTTGTGTCTAAGATACTCCCTGAATCGTTCGTCAAACTCCTTGAATTTCGACATTGCAGTGAGTGGTTCTGAGAGAGTAAGGTCCCCTGCTGCTGTGTTGCTGTCATCCTCCTTGAGAGACTTGAGGCGATCTCAGGTCTTGGATTCTGCATCCGGGTCAGCCACCCAGTCAACGGGAGTAGCTGTAGCTCCAATGAGAGGCTGAAATTCGATCCAAGCCACAAACAACTTGAGCCGATCCCCGAAAACCCTCCCCACATACACTTGCTTTGGGTCCGGGCAGTAGTTGTGTTTGGTCTTGTTGACACCATTCACCAGGGATTTGATTGCAGATTCATCCATGTCTCGGAGGGAGTCAGTACTGCTGTAGCCAGTCCAGAAAAGCTCATCCGCCGTGATCCGGTTCAGCCCGAAGGATTCCAAGATTTCTCTGTAAACTACCTCTGTCGGGGTTAGAGTCCTTTCCCCTGCGTATCCAGGGATTCCCTCAAGTTGATTAGCGCGCTCCTGTGTGAGCGACGGGGCCCGGTTAGTATCCATCATGGTCCTAATGAATTCCATTTGCGCTGCTGTAAAACCAAGATTGGCAGGAATGGCTGGTCCATTGTTGGCAGGTCCACCAGCTACTGGGTTAGCTGCTGCAGCATTGTCGTTGCGTTGGTTCTGTCGAGCTGTTCTTCCTCTCACCATGGTTGGTATCTTTCGTCCGGAATAGCTGTTTACTTGTTCTGTAAGTGATATATGAATGATTTTCTGAAAGAATTGGTGGAGTTGTTAGTTGAACGTTTAACACTAACCCTAAGAGTTGACAACGTAACCTTCTAGACGGAGTTTATGTGGGGGGGGTTTGGGGGGGGGGAAAATACGTAGAAATATTAAAAAAATCTGTTTTTAACAAGTAGACTTGGTACAAACGCTACGACTAAAAATCGCTAAAAAGCTTAGCCAAACATTTATTTACGGAAATGAGATGCTTCTTCTAAAAGCAATAGTAATATCTAGTGTCGCGCATTCATTTTTATGGTAGCAAACTCTCATTTTTATGGTTGCAAGTAACCATAAAATTTAACCTGAATACAGATAAAAATCATACGATTCTCATCGTCGTCATCATCGGCATTTCTCATACCGGTACGAATAGAATTTTTTCTGTAGTCGTCTAGTCATCTTTGCCAGATGAGGGAGTTGGTGAGAGAAGAAATACAATCGGACTTTTTAGATTTGGTACAATTTGTACATGAATGAGTCGGACTTGATGTACTACGAATCGAATTTTTCCCTGTTGTCGTTCGAATGAGAGAGTTTTATCGAAATTGGTGGAGTTGTTAGTTGAACGTTAAACACTAACCCTAATCCTAAGAGTTGACAACGTAACATTGTAGACGGAGTTTATGGGGGGGTTTGGGGGGGGGGGGGGGGAAATATGTAGAAATATTAAAAAAATCTGTTTTTAACAAGTAGACTTGGTACAAACGCTACGACTAAAAATCGCTAAAAAGCTTAGCCAAACATTTATTTACGGAAATGAGATGCTTCTTCTAAAAGCAATAGTAATATCTAGTGGCGCGCGTTCATTTTTATGGTAGCAAACTCTCATTTTTTTGGTTGCAAGTAACCATAAGATTTAACCTGAATCTGGTGGGTTTTTGGGTTGATGACTGACTTATATTTTGGTTGGGGATTGGCAGGATTTGCACTGTGCTCAAATCTGGTGGGTTTTTGGGTTGATGACTGAATTATATTTTGGTTAGGGACTGGAAAGATTTACACTGTGTTAAAATCTGGTGAGTTTTTGGGTTGATGACTGAGTTATATTTTGGTTGGGGATTGGCAGGATTTGCACTGTGCTCAAATCTGGTGGGTTTTTGGGTTGATGACTGAGTTATATTTTGGTCAGGAATTGGCAGGATTTGCACTGTGCTAAAATCTGGTGGGTTTTTGGGTTGATGACTGAGTTTTATTTTGGTCGGGGACTTGCAGGATTTGCACAGTGCTCAAACCTAGCGGGTTTTTGGGTTCATGACTGAGTTATATTTTGGTTGTAGAACTTCTTACCATAACTTTACTGACACATACTTACAATACATACAATAACTACGTACGCAACAACTCCACAGGGCCCCTGCAAAGCACTAATTTTGTATTTCTCAAGCGATCACTCTCTTCGCGATATCACTAGTAGTGGATATTTTCTAGTGTTTCTCCTTGTAAAATTCTACAAATGTTTCTATTCCGAATGGAAATCCCTCAGTTGCCCCGTACTTAAGCAAACTGTTCGGGTTCCGATTTTGAATCACGGCCGTTGATTTGGCTTATGAATCCCTCTGCCGGCCGTTGAATTTATTCGTGCGGGGCACACGTCTGTACGCTGTCCCACCTCTTGGTAGTATCATATTTACCCGTATGGAGGAATCGATCCCTCCTAACTGTATTCACACCTACTGCTATTTGTGAGCTTTATGCTCCTAACTGTTGGTGTTACTGTTGTTGTTGTTGTTGTTGGTGGGGCCGTCGGCTTGTCCTTATCGTGTTATTTTGAGACGCCGTGTGGGTCTCTTTTATGCTTGAATTGGGACACGTTTACATTTGAATGTAGAGACTGCGGCTGTTCTGGCCCCGAATTTGATATATTGTATCGATGGCGTTTGCTTGTTCCCCTAGGCCATTATGTCGTTTGAGAGAAGCAAGAGATATTAGCTCAAGCCCGGCTGCACTAGTGCCATTACCCATCTAAGTGCCCAAACATGGACATAGCCCTCAGGAGAGTCTTTGATTAACCGGTGATCAGTCGGTAATCGGTTTCGCTTCATCTATTGTCGACTGAACACTCCTTATTTGGTTAGAACTCCTGGGTCTGATAAACTCTGATTTCTACTTCGTGTCGTTAGATTGCAGTAGGGAGATTGCAGTAATATTGATTAGATTCTAAAATTGTGAGCATTAGGATTGAGTTATACCCGGACCGAACTGCACCTCTGTGTTAATTTCCTTTTGAAACTGGCTGTTGAGCTGATTCTTCCAAAGGCAAAGAAGAGCAACACGATCTGTAGCTGCGGGCCGGTTGAGGTGCCGGTCCGTTGTAATCTAATGTTTCTCTGATATCCACTACGATTGAAGGCTTGCCATTCAATCAGATCTATTCTGACTACCAGTGGGCTCAGTCAGTTAGATCTTAGGCTTGTAGTTCTACAGTAGGACGCAAGAACGTCCGATGCAAGGTTTAAGGTTGAATAATCAAATAATCTAAAAGTATGCGCTTTAGCTTGCTGGGGAGCAAGATAGCACTTTAAAGCGTGCTGCCGCTAATACAGCACGATGAAATTACGAGTATTTGTATGGTAAATTACCGTGTTGTTGGAAATACAACATGGTATACCATGTAATTCGTGTTGCCGCTAATACAACACGTATTTTGTGCAGCAGAAACAAGTTCGTGAACACAAGGATCGAACCTCTGCTGTCTTTTCTTGAAAACAAAACACTTAATGAGATTGCTAGCATATGCTAGTTTCTGCGTGTGTTCTCTCTTTGATCTTTAAGTATCGAATAGTTCGATCGTACGAGTGACGATCATTTGGCTCGCAAGATTGAGCCATTTGGTCAATAATGAGACACTTGGCTCACAAGATCGAGCCATTTGGTCAAAAATGAGACACTTAGCTCACCAAATTGAGCCATTTGGTCCATGATGATAAACATCATGATTCGCGTGCAACCAATCTGTACATGTGGAAGTAAGGAATGAGATACCATTGTACCATTGTCACATACTGATATGCCGAGCATGAAAGGAATTTAATACTCCCCATGTGTCCATGTGAAAGCATTGACTAAGAACCGATGCAATCGTCCTGTAACAAATCACCCGTGTTCCCACAGTAGTGAAAGATAGGCTTGAGCAATGGATACACCACTGAATATCCCCAATGCTTTGTGAGGATATCAGCACAATTATCCTTGCCTGCAAGGTGCTGCATAAAGACGAAACCCCTTGCGATCATGCTCCTAACATAGTGATATGAAAGGATGTGATGCCTCTTGTGGAGCCTTGCATATGGGAATGTGGAAGTTTGGATCATCTTTTCATTATCTCCCCATGTGTAGGACGTGTCGTGCACTCTAGTACCAAGGTATCTGAATGACTGTCGAATGTCAACGATTTGCTCGATGCAGGTTCTAGCAGATACAAACTCAGCACCAAAGGTGGCTGTTTCGGATGTTGCTTGCTTCTTGGAGAACCACATGATGGGGGTCTTATTGGCAAAATGCAGAATACCAGTTACAGCTTTGCCACTTAGAATGTCATGCATTAAGTTAGCATCGTAAAAATGAGACAGTACAACTACCTTGCCGAGGGGGGTAGGAGCATCACTTGGTAGATCTTCAGAATGCTCCCCATATACGGTATTAGACCAGTCGGTACTGGTGCCTTCAGTGAGTACAAAATCTGGGGCGCCCACTCTGAATCGGATTTTGAAGTGTCGAAACTTGGAGATGTACCCGTAGATTCTTTTGGCTCTGTTGAGATGGCCTTCCCTAGGCTGCACTCGAAAACTTGACAATGTCATGACTGCAGTTTGCACGTCAAAACGTCCAATAGCTATGACCCATTGAAGTGATCCAATCATGCTTTGATACTTTTGGATATCAGTATCACTTAGGAAGGATGTTGAGTCTAACTCTGGATGGTCGTTCTCAGCAAGTGGTGAATGGAATCTGGTGGTAGGTTTGCAGCCAAACATTTGTACATATGAGGCCTCCATTTTCTCGATGAACTTGATGGGGTTCATGCAGAGCACACCATGTTCGTCTCTTTCGAATCCACATCCCAAATGAAAGTTCATTGGCCCAGAACCCTTTAATTTGAAATTATAAGGTTCAGACTGTAGGATTATCAGAAAAGCTTCAGGATTGGCCATACATAGGCAAAGGTCATCAACATATGTGCATATGAGCTCATATACTGGCTCCCCATGTTTGTTGTTGCCAGGTTTGATAAAGATTTCAGGTTCTGCCTTGGATCTTTCGAAACCTAGTTCAGCAAGGCAGGCAGCAAGTAGATCACCAAAACACTTGCCAGATGATCGTAGTCCATATAGGGCCTTGTAAATCAATAGGAGGTGGCCTGCTAATGGTCCAAATTCAGCGCCAGCCTTGATGCATACTTTCTCACAGGTGACCGCTTCAAGGTACGCATTACCAATGTCAGTTCCCCATGCTTCTAAGCTATTCAGTTCGGCAAGGAATAGGCACATGCGTAGGCCCCGAAGGGAAACAACTCCTGCATATACACTGTGGACGGGAGCTTCAGTGAGATTGCCATTTGCAACTAGCCGTGCTTTGTGTCGACCATCATGCTTGACTGCATAAATCATGTGGACCTTGATTTGTTGGAAACCAATGGGTATATTGCTAGCCTTGTAGATACCTTTGTCAATAAAGGTGTCATATTCTTGGAGCTGCGACATCTCTAGAGCTATGGCATCTTGCCATTTGGTGTTGCCATTTGCAGTATCGAACTGGATAGCTTCTTCATGATTGCGAGGTACTTTGAATCCATACTGGTACTGTGGAGCAGTTCGAAATGAGCGAAGTTTGGCTTGATGGATTAGCCTGTCTAGCTTCTTGGTTCTTCGGGCAAGGGAAACAATGCGTTTGAGATGTTTCCAACCAGGTTGATCAAGCATGCTGTTATCCTTTGCATATTTGGCTACAGTAACAGGATCGTCTGCAGCTACATTGGAGAGAGGTTCATAGGTACGCTCCATGTTTTCCCACTCAATCCATAGGTTGTATTTGGAACCTTTGTATTGAGGATGCTTGCTGTCAAGTGGACCTTGATGGCCAAGTATGCGGCGAAATGACCAAAGTTTGCCATCTTCTTGGGTGACATCTCTGTGGATGTAGTTCATGACATCATTGTAGGCGATGATATCTTCAAGTTCATCATCTGTATGCTTGCACTTGAATTTGATGAAGTCCTTATTTTGCTCAATGCTGTTTTCAACGTCAACAACTGTCATTCTTTTCTGGGTGCCATCAGGGAGGGGCATAAGGAAAGAGCGACCTTGCAAGTCAGCAACAGGGATAGCAGGGATGGTGATGGGTTTGCCATCATCATCAAATTGGGCGTTGCCTTCTGCATCAGTAACAACTACCTTAGATGGGCCTACAGACGGGATAGCAGGATTGGTGGTTGGAGGTATGGCGTCACTAACATCAAAATATGCTAGCTCAGGGGGACCAAAATCATCTTCAGTGACAGGAACACCGGCAGGGGTTTTGCTGAAGATGTGGAGTGTTGGAGGACCATCAAGAATCTCCCCATAGTTGTTAGGGAGAGGAGAAGGTACATAGCTTCGCGTATTAGGAACTTTGGAATAGAGAAAGGTAGGCAAAGACGGCTGAGGAAGGGGGATAGGCGATGGTGGTGTTGGAGCTGGATCTGCCGCGGGAGGAGAGTGACGTGAGGGACTGTCACCAAAGGACTGAGGGGTAGAGGAAGCATCTTTAGCGTTGCGCCATGCAATGAAGCCATCATCAGTGAACAAGCCAGCACGCTTATTGCGGTGCTCGGGAGTTAAAGCAGTGCGGACACCAGATCGATCAAGTAGCTTATTGGTGATTGGGTCCCAGATGGTAAAACAGAGACTATTTCCAACATGCTCAGCGATGCCAACAAAATGACCAAGGCATTCAGTGGGCTGGGAGCCAAACTGGGTGTCAGGGGTTTTGTAATAGACAGGCTCAAACCAAAAGAAACTGAGGTAGGGGCTGATATCACCGAGGGTACCAGTGGCAATGAAGATTGGTTGTTTGTCAGAAAGAGTGGGATCAGACAGGTGATTTAGCAGGCGGCCAACATAGGTCATACACAGGAGCCAGAGATGAGGCGGGGTTCCTGTACGGTCCATTATCCTGTTAACAATGCGTTTGAAGGTCTGGTATCGTCGCTCGAAGAGGTTTTGGTGCTGATGGTATGGTTCACTTTGCCATAGACCAATCCACATCATCTTGAGGTAGTCAAGGACAGGCTTGCTGGACTGGTAAGATCCATGGTCACAAAGCAGTCTGAGTGGTCTGCCCCATTGACGAACAAAATTTTGTAGGCAAGGGAGGAAATCAGCAGTAGTCCTCATTTCTTCAACATGAATGATATGAGATTTCCGGCCAAAGAAAACTTGAGCTATTTTGGAGCCACCATTGACAGCAGGGGTATCGGAATAGATGACATCAGATAGAACATCATCATTGAAAGGTCGGACATTCATGGCTGGCTGTGGTGATTGAAACCTTTTGAATATGTTACCGTCCGGACTAACAGATAAGGAGCCATACTGTGTGGAATTGTCGAAGGTAGCTTTGATACGATCAAGGGAGATCCATCCAAAGAAGGGCTTCAATGATAGGTAATCCATATCAGTGGGTGATTGGACGTGCGAAGCAGCAGTGATCCAGTGAGAAGGGGATCGTAGAGAACATCGGCTGAGGACTTCCTGGTGAATATAGTCAGTAGGACTGAGCCAAAAGGAGGTGTCAGAAGCATCCAATGGCTGAAGGACTGGGGTGGTACTGTCAGACATGAATGATGCGATTGTAGAGGGGGTGCCAAGGTTGACATCTCGAAGTGCACCAAATTCATCATAATCTTGATACGGAAGCATAGATGGGAGAGGAGGATATTTTTGAAGGAAAGTGTCATCTTGAGGGGTATAAGTGCCATCAAGTACAGATGGGTTCCAATGTTGGTCACTTGTCATGACCACATGTGGAAGCCGCGCGTATTCTTCAGTTGTATATTTGCGCATTGCCAGGTATGGTAACCCATGTCGAATACTAAGTGGGAACACGTGTCCATCTGTAGTGGTGATGACTTGCATTCCTCCCACTTTGATGGATGTGTCATCAACAATTGAAAAATAAGCTTCCATCTGTGGGGAAGACAGGATGGATGGGTGTTGTCCTGTGTAGGCACATTCATGAAAGATGATGATGACCGGACCTCGATTGGACACGGAGTAGGCGCCGCATGTTGCAATGGGGATGTTCTGAATCTGATGATTGTTGATCCCGGTAACATTGACGAATCTAGGAGGAATGTCTTTAGAGATGAGACACGCATCGTGTCCCATGATACAACCGTTCGCACCTCTGTCAACCATAGCGTAACCAGGCGTGGAGACATTGGTTTTGCTACAGTGATATACATCAGGTGGGGTTGCTGGCAACGCAGGAGACTCACAGTCTAGCGGGGCCCAATGATGAAAATTTGCAGATAGAGATGACTGGCCAACAGGAACATAGACATTGCCTTCTTTCTTGTAAAGTACATCAGGATTATCAGCAAGGAACCGAGCTGGGTGCGCAGGGGAAACAGATGACTTTAGTGGTCGGTTATCAGCTTGGGAGGATGCCTTGAAAACTCCGAGGGATTCATGGAATGCAGTCCTGGCTGAGGCTTCCTCTGTAGATGTAAGTTCTTGCTCGGCAGTATGGTGCTCATAAGCTCTTCGAGTGATGGGTTTGCTGGAATTGGGGTCTAGAGCAGGTGCTGTATCTAAGAGCTCGGTGCGTAGGCTTGCGACTAGTTTCTTCTTGTCGTCTGTGGTGAAACC
Source organism: Pseudo-nitzschia multiseries (assembly GCA_037355745.1). NCBI lineage: Eukaryota > Bacillariophyta > Bacillariophyceae > Bacillariales > Bacillariaceae > Pseudo-nitzschia > Pseudo-nitzschia multiseries. The sequence goes on along the minus strand of CM074783.1, from coordinate 28,312,886 downwards.
AAGCCAGTGTTTCATACCATGCTTGGAGAGGACAGACCAAACTGGAGATGGTAACCTGGTGCTTGGGTCTGGTGTCCGTCCAGCTTTGTACACAGCATAATCTTGATAGTCACCATAGAATTCAATAGAAGGCAAACAGGGGGATGTATCGTCTGTGATGCCGGAATATGTTGAATGGGTCATAGAAGAAAGGTCATGTGTATGCGCCTTGACAGAGGCTCGACTGCTTGGCTGTGTGAGTGATGCCTGGGAGTCCAGCCGTGTTGCCTCTAGAAGAAGGGTGTTTTTAAGGTCACTGATAGCAATAGCTTCATGTTGTCGAAATCGGATCATATCATGTGATTCAGGCGGATCACTAACCTTACAGAATTGCTCACTGAGTTGGAAGCTGCTGCTGCATGCTTTGCATAGATGAGTTTTGACAGTATCATAGTCAAGTGGACGCTGCGGGTCCCGAAGTTTGTTGAGATGCTCTAACTGTGCAAACCATTGGGTGATAAATTTCACTTTGGATTCCTTCCATGACCTCAAATCGATATCCAATAGCTGTTGCATTACAAGAGAGGTGTCGTATACCTTGGACTTCGATTTGTCGTGTAGAGAGACAAAATCAAAGAAGGCTTGTCGTCCATCCCTCGTGCCAGTATGGCTCAGCACACATGAGGAGGAGAGGTCACTCTGGAACACATGAAGGACAAGGGTCCAGAAGAACGCGCATTGTTTGTCATGAAGTGCTTTGGTATATCCTGTGAGGGAGGTGTCAGGCCACTTGGGATCAAGGAACGTAGCAATATCAATGTCTGCTGCTGTTTCCAGTTTGGCCTTAAATTTTACGAGCCAATGTTCAAACCTTGCGTCATTCTGCAGAATAGGGAAAGTGGTTTCGTCCCGAGATTTTCTGATCCAGGATTCGTATCTTAATTGATCCAATGGCTTTGCTGATCGATTAGTTGCGCCATCGTCCGGTCTGCGGTCTTCCGTTACCACTCTGTCGGCCGTGGAGTTGCGTCTAGCCCTAACCATTCCGCTCCAGTATTCCTTGAAGGCCTCCTTGGTATAATGGACTCTGTTTTCCCAGTCTAAGCCTTGTTCAGTGAGTAGTCGTCCAAAGTCAACGAATCGCTGTAGTTTTATCTGAACATGTCGAGTAAGGTGTACTCTTGCCCCTCTATCCTGATACGTCAGGTCGTTGATCTCCTCAATGAATAGGAAATTTGACCATGTGGTATATTGGCCAGAAATGAGTGCATCGCAGAGGGTGCTGTTGGATTCCTTTGGGACATCGAATGAATCATGCAGGAAAGTGGCTAGTTCTTGGTCGAATGAAGGGAAGAGGTCCGAGATGGGGATGTTGTCCTCGTCGCCTTGTTGGCTTGGTGTATCATCCTGTTGACCGGTGGGCATGGTTGCAGGTGGCGTTAAAGGTGATCGGGTTGCCGCGCTACCAGGACGAAGGGAGAGGAAGCGTCCGGTGGTCTTGCTTCTTGTCCTTCCACCTCGGGGATTGCTCATAGATCGTCGTCGTATCCCTGACAGGTAATCGTTCGATGATCTTCTGTCGAGTCGTCCGTTTTGTTGTCTTCTTCTGCAAGCTTCAACAAGCTTGCGACTGTTAATCTGTTAATTTCCTTTTGAAACTGGCTGTTGAGCTGATTCTTCCAAAGGCAAAGAAGAGCAACACGATCTGTAGCTGCGGGCCGGTTGAGGTGCCGGTCCGTTGTAATCTAATGTTTCTCTGATATCCACTACGATTGAAGGCTTGCCATTCAATCAGATCTATTCTGACTACCGGTGGGCTCAGTCAGTTAGATCTTAGGCTTGTAGTTCTACAGTAGGACGCAAGAACGTCCGATGCAAGGTTTAAGGTTGAATAATCAAATAATCTAAAAGTATGCGCTTTAGCTTGCTGGGGAGCAAGATAGCACTTTAAAGCGTGCTGCCGCTAATACAGCACGATGAAATTACGAGTATTTGTATGGTAAATTACCGTGTTGTTGGAAATACAACATGGTATACCATGTAATTCGTGTTGCCGCTAATACAACACGTATTTTGTGCAGCAGAAACAAGTTCGTGAACACAAGGATCGAACCTCTGCTGTCTTTTCTTGAAAACAAAACACTTAATGAGATTGCTAGCATATGCTAGTTTCTGCGTGTGTTCTCTCTTTGATCTTTAAGTATCGAATAGTTCGATCGTACGAGTGACGATCATTTGGCTCGCAAGATTGAGCCATTTGGTCAATAATGAGACACTTGGCTCACAAGATCGAGCCATTTGGTCAAAAATGAGACACTTAGCTCACCAAATTGAGCCATTTGGTCCATGATGATAAACATCATGATTCGCGTGCAACCAATCTGTACATGTGGAAGTAAGGAATGAGATACCATTGTACCATTGTCACATACTGATATGCCGAGCATGAAAGGAATTTAATACTCTGTCGGTCCCTCTTTACGGATCATATATGCGTTGAGATGAATTGTATAAACAGTTATTTGCTTTGGCGGCTATCACGAGTAACTGGTTTAGTCCGTCTGTGTGTCCTTAACCGCGTGATTTCTAGAATATTTTCTTCCAATTCCTGAATCTCTAAGAAAACTGCGTCGTAACAGTAATAAAACAAAAAGAATCGTAAGAATAATAATTATCGTACGATCGAACGATCGAACGGTCTGCAGGCATATTATTGTGTAATTGGTGGAGTTGTTAGTTGAACGTTTAACACTAACCCTAGGAGTTGACAACGTAACCTTGTAGACGGAGTTTATGTGGGGGGGGGTTTGGGGGGGGGGAAAATACGTAGAAATATTTAAAAAATCTGTTTTTAACAAGTAGACTTGGTACAAACGCTACGACTAAAAATCGCTAAAAAGCTTAGCCAAACATTTATTTACGGAAATGAGATGCTTCTTCTAAAAGCAATAGTAATATCTAGTGGCGCGCGCTCATTTTTATGGTAGCAAACTCTCATTTTTTTGGTTGCAAGTAACCATAAGATTTAACCTGAATAAAGAAAAATCATACGATTAAAATCTGTCTTAGATCAAGTTAACTTTGCCAGATGAGATAGTTTGGTAGAGTTGCAAAATATACGGTCGTTGTCGGCAGCAAATTCAATCGAAAAAGACGGGTACGAATCGAATTTATTCAATCGATACAATCGAAAAAGACACTAACGAAAGATACGAACGTTAACCTTACCAGATGAGAGAGTTTGGTAGAGGTGCAAAATATACGGTCGTTGTCGGCAGCAAATTCAATCGAAAAAGACGGGTACGAATCAAATTTATCCAATCGATACAATCAAAAAAGACGTGAACGAAAGATACAAACGAATTATATTTTGGTTGGTGACTGGAAATATTTGCACTGTGTTCAAATTCGGTTGGTTTTAGGTTCACGATTAAAATATATTTTGGTTAATGACTGGAAAGATTTGCACTGTGTTCAAATCTGGTGGGTTTTTGGGTTGATGACTGAGTTATATTTTAGTCGGGAATTGATGGGATTTGCACTGTGTTCAAATTCGGTTGGTTTTTGGGTTCACGATTGAAATATATTTTGGTTAATGACTGGAAAGATTTGCACTGTGTTCAAATCTGGTGGGTTTTTGGGTTGATGACTGAGTTATATTTTAGTTAGGGACTGGAAACTGAGTTATATTTTGGTCGGGGATGGGCAGGATTTGCACTGTGTTCAAATTCGGTTGGTTTTTGGGTTCACGATTGAAATATATTTTGGTTAATGACTGGAAAGATTTGCACTGTGTTCAAATCTGGTGGGTTTTTGGGTTGATGACTGAGTTATATTTTGGTCTGGGACTGGCAGGATTTGCAATGTGCTCAAATCTGGTTGGTTTTTGGGTTGACGATTGAATTATATTTTGGTCAGGGACTGGAAAGATTCGCACTGTGTTCAAATCTGATTGAATTATATTTTGGTTAATGACTGGAATGATTTGCACAGTGTTCAAATCTGGTGGGTTTTTGAGTTGACGATGACTGACTTATATTTTGGTCGAGGATGGACAAGAATTGCACTGTGTTCATTTCTGGCTAGTTTTGGGGTTGAGTATTGAGTTATATTCTTTAAATCTGGTGTATTTATGGGTTGATGACTGAGTGATATTGTGGTTGTGAACGGGCAGGATTTACTATTGTTAGAAACTATTGGTAACTTTTTCAATCAACACTGATGGTGTTTGTTTTTCTTTCTGGAATTCATCATAGAAATTTTTAATTTCTTTACACATTCCCTTGACTTTGGTATGATCTATCTCATCCCTCAAGTACAATCCGTTCAATGTTTTACACCTTGACAAAACAACATATATCCAATGTTGCATCCTATAGTTCCAACTCGAAACCAAAATATTGTCTATGGAACGCCCTTGTAATTTATGCACAGTTCTAGCATGGGAAATGTTGAGAGGGAATTGTTTGAGTTTGACGCTCAAATTTTGTCTTGATGATTTGTGACTGATGTGCTCACTAAACAGAGAAGGATACTTGCACAAGGCATAAATATCTTTTTCGGGCAATTTGAGGTTGTATATGGGTTGTTCTTCGGGAGTATTGGTATCTGTTAGAATAACTTGTATAGATTCAATTTTATCAGCATCAATGCAATTGACATAATAGCCATTGATCACAACACTCTCAAGGGCTTCAAACCTGTTCATCTCTTGTTTCAAAATCAAACCTTTAAATTCACACATTGAACCATTAGCTATAGCCTCTTCAACAGATATATTGCTTGTTATCATGATGGGACAACCAATATATAACTTTAGAAATGGATCAACATGTGTACTTCCTCTTCTTTCTGTAACATCTGCATCAGAGCAACAACTGTAAAATATATCTCCTTTATCTGGAAAGGCCTTGTAATCTTTTCTGCTTTTGGCATATTTGTATTCAACATTGGATGCTCGTATGCATATGGTGTGCAAGGGAATAGGGTCTTCAATGTTCTTGGAATGGGTTTGTTGTAAATGAAGGGCAAAAATTGCATCATTGATTGCACACCTGTCTTTGTTTGTTGGTACAGCATAAGATATTGCCATTGGTAAAGAATCACTCTCAATCACTTTCCTTGAGTTGATAAGCTTAGCATCTTCTTCACTAAGCCCAATTTTAAAAATTCTTTCTAACAATTTTCCATATGATGCATCTTCCTGAAACCTGTGGTTTGTTTTTAATTCCAGCATCACATTGACAGCATCCCTGAACATTGTTGTATATTGCTCATCATATATTTTGGTTCCATTTATGGGAGGTAGCTGATTGAAATCTCCAGCAAAGAGTACATTGATACCACCGTACAATGTATTTGTTCTTGGAGCATCTTTCAATTCATTCAATGTTTTATGCAGCCTGTTTAACAATGAATAATTTGCAAAGGATATTTCATCAATAATGATCATTTCTGTGTCAACCCAATCTTCTTTGAATTCACTTAATTTTTCAAGGGATGAATCGTTCTCTTTCACTGGAATGTGGCAAGCACTATGGAGAGTGCTACCATGAATTGACACTGCTGCACATCCAGTTAAAGCTGTAACAACAATTGTTTGCCTTGTAAACTTGATGTTCAAATTTTCACAGAATTCCTTGCAATAAGACAGAATTGCTCTGATCACGCGACTTTTCCCTGTACCACCTGCACCCGATAGAAATGCTATGGATTGTTGTCTATGTTCATGCATTTCTTGCAACATCTGCACTGTTGTACTGAAGTTGATCTTGTCACGCCTTGAAATAATAATAATATACGTATTTAAGTAACTTTAACCACTGAAGGTGGATCTAAACTACTCAGTCTGTATCCAGACTTTAACGTCGCCTCAATCAAAGAGAGTTTAAGCCCCAAGTTGTAGAACGACAAATTTGTCAAACGAATCCTGAAAGCAAGCAGGGAGAGTACAAGTGAAAACTGTTGAAGGATACCGGTAGCATAATCCGAACTGGGAGCAGCTACCAACAAACAGGCAGGAGGAAGGGTAAAATACTGGGAGCCGCAGGGTGGGCAGAGGTGGGTAACTGGGGGAAGAACTAGGAAGGGCACCGGGTGGAGCAACCCTGGGTGCGGAAGGTGGTGATACAGTGGGAGCAGCGCTGGGGACAGTGCCAGGAACCACACTGGATGCAGCACAAGGAGCAGCACTGGTGGGTGCAGAACCGGGTCATACACTGGGGGAAGCACTGGGGTGCAGAAGATGGGGATATATTGGAAGCAGCGCCAGAAGCCAAACTTGATGCAGCTTGTACCTGGTGAGAAACTGGAATCAGCGAGGGGTGCAGAACCTGGTGAGACACTGGGAGCAGTACTTGGTGAAACACTGTAGCGATGTGGGCTGCAGTGGGGGAGACACTGGGAAAAGTACTGGGGAAAGCGCTGGGTGAAAAGTGTGGCCCATCCGTTAGGATCCATTCAGCCAAGCCCTCATCAAGGCAGCCTCCTGGCAATACGGCTGCTGGGAAGGGAGAGGGACTGCATAGTGTCTCCTGGCAAGCTGGATGGTCGCAAGCCATTGACGCTTGGCAGTAAGAGTGTAACCACGGAGCACTTGGAGAGGGATCTGGAGGAGTGAGTGAGATTGAGGCAGAGCACCAGCTAAGCCAATGGCCAATTCAGATGCAATGGAATCATTGAGAGATTGGTGTTGTTCTGACTCAAGCAGCCCTCCAGTGCCATGGAGCCGTTGGTTTCGGTATGTCCAGAGATCCCAACAGGTGAGGAAAAATTGATGAATCACTGCAGTGGCCCATCGACGAGGAGATCGCTTGCTACCAATTGAAGAATAATAGTCAGCCTGAATCTGATGCCAGAGGGGGGTCCACCTCCCAAGGAACCAGTTGTGCCATCCAATCCGACGCTGAGCCCTTATAGCAGATGCAATATCAGGGGAGTATGAGGAAGGGTGGATACGCCTACCTTGACGAACCCTAGTGGTAACGTCCACAATGGCGAGAGCCAGTGAAGGTTCTGTAAGCTCAGAAGTAAGGCGCTGTTGCAAAGGGCCCCGAAAGGAAGACAAGCAGTGCTGGACAGCCCCGGGGTCGGCACATGAAAGAACATGGGAAACCTTTTCCTCATCTTGGGCACACAGAGGGCATCGGGAGTGATCCTGGTGCTGGTAATGAAGTAGCTGATTGCCAACACCAATACAACCAGAAGCAAATTTGACAAACCACCGCTGCATACCAGGAGGGAGGCGCTTGAAAGCTGAGTGATGGGCACACCAATGGATAGAATCGGAGACTTGTGGTGGAATGGAGATGTCGTGGTGAGTTTGCCAATAGTGAAGAAGTGGGGGACCCGAAATAAGAATGTGCAAGGCATCTCTGTCAAATCGAGAGCATTTGAGACCCTTCTGTGAAAGAGCCCAGGGCTCAAACACAAGTCGGGGATAGTGGTAAGGAGAAGAACGATTCATGGATAGAAATGCCTTGGCCATGCCATCAACTTGATGATTGCGAAGCGCCCACCAGTCAAGAGAAAGACCCTCTTGATGACCCTGAACCCACTTGAAGGTGACAGTGATTGGAAGAGCAGAGAGCATATTGCGAATAACATAGACATAGTCAAAAGATTTCTGAGAGATAGACAAGGGCCAGGTTCCCTGAGCCTGTTGAAGAGCCGTATCCCCATCAAGGGCAATGGTGAGTGAGCCGGAGGGTACATCATAGATGTCCACCAGAGCCATACAGCAGGTGAGGACACCAATGATGCCAGCCAATTCACTCCGGTAAGAAGACTGATCTGCAGGGGAGCCACTGACAAGGTTAGAACCAGTGAGGAACGCCGTAGGAGACTTGGTGGAGGTGTTGGGGGAAAGGATGAAGGAAGATGTACCGCGGAGGAGAATGGGATCATAAGAGCCATCACAGACAGCACTGGCAGAGCCACTCATAATGGCATCGGCAAGAGCCTGGCATCCATCCTGGGGAAGGGAGTATTGATGGAGAAGGACTCGGGGAGAAGCGCAGAGAGCATCAAACGCATCCCCTGGGGTGGCAGGAAGACACGCAAAAGGATCATAGGTCAAGGGATCCTCGTCGGGTGGATGAGAGATAAAGGAGGATTGACCGACAATCCGGAACACATTCCCACTGATAAGGAGGGAGACAAGAGTGTCTGCACTGGTAGGTTTAGCACAAAGGATGGTAGTGTTAAAGCTATAACGTCCTCGACCTTGCGAAGATCCGACCTTCCACCCAGTGGGGCATTTGGAGAAGATCCGGTCAGTAGAACGGCACAAAAACCAGGGCCAAACAGAGGAGGACTCGGTTGACAGCCAATGCCCCAGGTGAAAGGAGGGGTGGAAAGCTCGGTCCGAAGGCAAAGCCAACGGGGGTAAGAAGGATTTCCGAAGGGCACGTTGCCAGAGCTGAAGGGCGGGAAGATGCCACGGAGGGGGGCAATGAGGCCAGTCAAGGTGAGCGCGAAGATGGTTGGAGGACTGCAGCTGGAAGGCCATAGGAGAAAGCCATGTGCCATCGGCAGTGCAGATATCAGCAAGGGAGATAGCCTGGAGAGACATCCTGATGAGATTCAGAAGAGACAGGTCGGCGCCCCGAAAGCCAGCAGTGACAAAAGCTTGCATGAGGTAGCAGTCATTCACTCTAAGCAGAGGAAGTGTAGGAAAGTCTTCCACCATACTCACAGGGTGCATAGAAAAGAAATGCCACACATGCTTATACCAGCAAGGAGTGATATAAGAGGCATAGGGCTGATAGGGGGTAAGACCGAGATGAAAAGGGATCCCTAGTTCAAGCCGAAATGCTTCAGCGGTAAGCCTAAGAATATGGCCTGTCTGGGAACCATGTACAGATTCCTGAAGCAGGGTAGCAATGTGGCTGAATTCCTGGAGAAGGAAAGGGTGAATAAAACCAAAGCCTTGATACAAAGATGGACCAAAGAAAACCTTGCGAGGAAAGTTGCGAGACATGCCGGCCTTATTGAGCACTGGAACCAGAGTTGGTTGGAGAATTCGGTTCCAGGTAGAAGCGTTGAGCTGAGTGACGGGCATGGGGTATTCAAAAGACTTCATAAATGAGTACCTGAAGGTGTAGAGGGAGGTGTTCTTCTCGCACTTGGAGGACCTCAATTGAGATCCAAAGGACTGGGACTGAGTCTGCAGGTGATCAACTTGAGCTTCCTCATTGCCATCCATAGAAATGTAGACACCCAGAGTCTTGTCCGCGTGGTCAACCTCAAAACGGTCAAGAGGTGATTGGGCACCAGATTTGTCAGTGATGGTGAAAACACCGGGCATTTCATCCACAGATCGATAGTCCCAACCAGAACCAGTCCACTTGAAATCTATCAAGTAGCAGAATGATTTAGCAGGTTCAATAGCGCCGCCAGTAGCAATGAGACCACCAGCCCATCGGTCTAAAGCGGCCTGAAAATCAACAGCCAAGGCCTCACCAGAGGTAGTAGAGGAGGAACCGGCACAAAAAAGATCAGTATCATCCACAAAAGCAAAACCAACCAAGGAGACCAGCTGAAGAGATAGGGAGGTGAGGAGATGAACCCCATGGCCTGCATTCTGCATCATCCGGAAAAGGATGGTTGACACCAGAGCCCACAGAGTTGGGCCAAGACCGTTGCCTTGCCCAATCCCACTGAGAGGAATGGATTCATCACCATACATAGGACCGGACCGGCCAAATCCAGTTTTAATGTGATGGGTAGCACGCTGGAGAGTGGAGAGTAGAACCTCGCAAACGTGAGCCGGAATCCCAAAGCTTTGGAGGGTGAGACTTGCAATGGGATGGGAGATTCTGTCATAGCAGCCCTTGGCATCATTCATTGCAACCGCCCCCGAGCGGTGCTTCTGGCGGAGGACATCACAAATGAGCTTCTTGTTGAGACAAGTGTTGATGGCTTTGTGATGCTTCCGGCTGCCATGTTGGTCAACTGCCACCGCGTTGGCCTGTTCAGCATGAGCAAGAATGCGTTTACCGATCATCTTGTTGTTGATCTGGAACTCAGGAGACATCAGTTGGATGAGTCTCATCTTGTCAACACGGTATTCACCAGGTTTCTTGAAAATTTCAACGTCGGTGATAACCTGCCAAGCAGAGGGCGAGAAGCCAGCAAGCAGAGGAGCAGTCCGCATCAGAGTATCAAAGGAATTCAGCTGAGTGTCCAAGGCAAAAGATTTATGGTGGGCAAAACTGAGGCAAGAAGGCTCACCAGCAGTGCGTTCCCTCTGGCATTTCCAGGCAGCAGCATTGTCAGCAGGGGTAACAGAATAGTCAAAGGGAGGCAAGGACTTAATAGCAGCGGGCACTTGAAGGCAAGTAAGAAATTCATTCAGGTACTGGTCAGTTCCTGAAGGAGGGACGTAAGTGCCGGCAAGGACGTCAGCTGAGGAAGGTCCAGTTCCCAAGTAGCCGAAGGCCTGAATGAATGAGGGAGACATGGAGGGAGTGTCTAGGCATTGTTGTTGACGGCAGACATTGGAGGCAGCCATGGCTGGCACCATGGCAGATTGAGACTCCAAGACTTGTTCAGCGCCATCGGAGCTGACAGCAACCGCTTTCAGAACAGCAGGCTTTGAGAGGCGACCACGGATAGCGCGAGCAGCGAGCCCTAGATCCCGTTGGAGCCGTTCACGGCGCATGCGTGCCCGAATCTGAGAGGCGCTCTGGTTGTAGGGCTTGCTTTCAGTAAGAAGGGCGTCCACCAAACCTTGGTTGAAGGAGTCACGCCACGAAGGAGCCAGGGCTTTGACAGCATGGTATTGCTTGTAGGCTTGCTTCAAGTGAAGGACAGCGGTGGCCAGATCACAGTGTTCACCCTTGTATAAGGAAAGCTTACATGCCAGGCGCTTCACCTTGGTGTGACTGGTGGAGACACCTTGACGAAGCTGCACAATCCGCCTCCAAAAATCTATGGTGTCACGGTAAACCTGGAGCTTGGGGGACCACGGAATCATGCCAGTGCGAAGCCGGCAAAGATGTTGTTCAACGGACAGCCGGATGGAGGCAGAGGTAGCATGGAGGACATCATAGGTAGTGATGAGAGTATCGCGCACAGTGGTATCACCAGATAAATACAGTGCCACCAGGTGTTCTAGCTTAGTCTGGAGGGGGACCACACCAGCAGTAGCAAAGGCATGTTTGACCCGCTTGAGATAGCGCTGCCGAAGGTGAGGGTGGGAAGATTTCAGGCGAGGAAGAGAGGGCCGCACAGGAGGTGGAAGATATTTGCCCAAGATACTGCCATTACACACTTCGATCCAGAGCAAGCGATGGTCAGAAACCATGCCGTGCTCACCATCAAAAGCACAGTAACCAGCGCGGACGACATCAACATGCTCAGTAGTCCAAAGGGCATCAATGGGAGTCCTGGTAGTATTTCGATTGTGGGTGGCAGGTGGGGAACGTGAAGGGTGGGTAGTTAAGATGGCATCCTTGAAGCCGAGTGCTGTGAGCTCAGAGGAGAGACCGTCAGACCGGGCATCAGAATTATGGTCGATCCCTAAGACAACGGAGTCACCTGCCTCTAGGCAAGCCTGAAGGGCAGCTGTGAGGTCACGGCGAAAGAGGATGCGTGGGTTGGGACAGCATAGATCCTCTTCAGCCTGGAAGTAGCGACAGTGTTGGTTCCAAACAGAGCCGAGGTCCCTGTCATTTTCTACTGGGCAGTAGGCTGAAAAGATGGTCACCGTAGCTTGAGCCCTCACCTGAAACCGAACAAAAGTCCACCGGCCAAGCCCCGAAGGATCAGCACCGTGGGCAAGCTTGTGAGAATGAAAGAGCCGGTCAATAGTAAACCCCGTACCACCAGGGAGGCGCCACGTGTCAGAGGATGCCTCATGCTGGTTGCTAGCAAGGAAGGTGAAGCTGGAAGGGTAGGCCTGTTTGATGCGAGAGTGAAAGAGATCACAAAGGGGGAGCTGAGGTTCGTTCAGACAATGCTCTGCGTAGAGAGCAACCCCAGCTTTACTTTGAGCAACACGCCGAGAGTTGTGACGGGAACGAGACATGAAGGCTGACTTCCGCTGGGGACCAATATTTTGGAAGGTGATGAGGGTAGAGTTTGAGGACGGAGACTGGGGGAAAGGATGGCCAAAAGCATCAGAATCTGTAGTCACAAGGATGTCCCCATGAAGATTGGATTGGGCGAGACGGGAAGCAGGAGGAGGCAAGGAAGGGGAAGAAGGACTGGAGGAATCCAGGTGGGGATGAGAGTTGGAGGGCATCCCACAGTGCCCTGAAGGAGACATACTAACCATGATCCGACGCATACCGTGTCTGTCGCACGGAAGAGGAAGCGTGGGAGGCATAGGTGTGGACTCCCGAAGGCCACAGCAGGGGCAGCACTGGGAGGAACACTGGGGGCATATCAGGGTGGAACACTGGGAGCACCAGTTGATGCAGCGCTAGGTGGAACACTGGAGGAAAACCTGGGGGAAGCACTGGAAGGCAAGCCAAATGCATGGCAGGAGGAAGCACTGGGAGTGGCGCCTGGTGCAGTACTGGGAGGAACACTGGACGCACATCAGGGGGAAAAACTGGGAGCACCAGTTGATGCAGCACTAGGGATAGCACGGGAGGCAATCCTGGGGGCAGCACTGGAAAGCAAGTCAAATGCAGGGCAGGAAGAAGCACTGGGAGTGGCGCCTGGCGCAGCGCTGGGCGGAGCACTGGGTGCATATCAGGGTGGAACACTGGGAGCACCAGTTGAGGCAGCGCTAGGTGGAGCACTGGAGGCAATCCTGGGGGAAGCACTGGAAGCATTGGAAAGCAAGCCCAATGCATGGCAGGAGGAAACACTGGGAGTGGCGCCTGGTGCAGCGCTGGGAGGAACACTGGGTGCATACCAGGGTGAAACACTAGGAGCACCAGTTGATGCAGCACTAGGTGAAGCACGGGAGACAAGCCTGGGGGAAGCACCGGAAAGCAAGCCAAATGCATGGCAGGAGGAAGCATGGGGAGTAGCACCTGGGGCAGTTCTGGGAGTAACACTGTCGGCAGAGCAGGGTGAAACATTGGGAGCACCAGTTGATGCAGCACTAGGTGAAACACTGAAGGCAACCCTAGATGAAGCGCTGGAAAGCAAGTCAAATGCATGGCAGGAGGAAGCACTGGGAGTGACGCCGGGGGCAGATCTGGGAGGAACACTGTCGGCAGAGCAGGGTGAAACATTGGGAGCACCAGTTGATGCAACACTAGGTAGAACACTGAAGGCGACCCTAGATGAAGCACTGGGAAGCAAGCCAAATGCATGGCAGGAGGAAGCGCTGGGAGTGGCGCCTGGTGCAGTTCTGGGAGGAACACTGTTGGCAGAGCAGGGTGAAACACTGGAAGCAACAGGTGAGGCAGCACTAGGTGGAGCACTGGAGGCAATCCTGGGGGAAGAACGGGGAAGCAAGCCAAGTGCATGGCAGGAGGAAGCACTGGGAGTGGCGCCTGGCGCAGCGCTGGGCGGAGCACTGGGTGCATATCAGGGTGGAACACTGGGAGCAACAGTTGATGCGGCGCTTGGTGGAGCACTGGAGGCAATCCTGGGGGAAGAACTGGGAAGCAAGCCAAATACATGGCAGGAGGAAGCACTGGGAATGGCGCCTGGTTCAGCGCTGGGAGTAACACTGTCGGCAGAGCAGGGTGAAACACTGGGAGCACCAGGTGATGCAGCACTAGGCGGAACACTGAAGGCGACCCTAGAGGAGGCACTGGAACGCAAGTCAAATGCATGGCAGGAGGAAGCACTGGGAGTGGCGCCTGGTGCAGTGCTAGGAGGAACACTAGATGCATATCAGGGGGAAACACTGGGAGCACCAGTTGATGCAGCACTAGGTGGAGCACTGGAGGCAATCCTGAGGGAAGCACCGGAAAGCAAGTCAAATGCATGGCAGAAGGAAGCACTGGGGGTGGCGCCTGGTGCAGTTCTGGGAGGAGCACTATCGGCAGAGCAGGGTGTAACATTGGGAGCACCAGTTGATGCAGCACTAGATAAAACACTGACGGCGACCCTAGATGAAGCACTGGAAAGCAAGTCAAATGCATGGCAGGAGGAAGCACTGGGAGTGACGCCTGGGGCAGTGCTGGGAGTATCACTGTCGGCAGAGCAGGGTGAAACATTGGGAGCACCAGTTGATGCAGCACTAGGTGGAGCACTGAAGGCGACCCTAGATGAAGCACAGGAAAGCAAGTCAAATGCATGGCAGGAGAAAGCACTAGGAATGGTGCCTGGTGCAGCGCTGGGAGGAACACTGGGTGCATAGCAGGGTGAAACACTGGGAGCACCAGTTGATGCAGCACTAGGTGGAGCACAGGAGGAAATCCTGGGGGAATCTTTTCTTTATCATCCTTTTGTGTACTTTTTGAGGCATAACATGTAAGGTAATAAATCCCTGCACCATCTACCCCCCAAATAACATTGTTGTTGCATTGAAAAATAGAGCTTACAATACTATTGTTTGAATTGGCAAAACAATCCTGATGTGTTCTCTCATGTTCCCAGACAAACAATTGTTTCTTGTTGCATTTGCCTGTCCAATCAAATGATGTTAATTCTTCATCTTCAAAATGTATCTTTGTTTCATCACAAGCAGGAAGCGGGAGCTTGAACCTACATTCACCATTTTTGTCCTTTTTGTGACATGAGCTTGCATGCGTTGAGGCATGCAAATTGCGTAACAAATTAACAATGTGAAGTTTTTTTTGGTATTTCATTGATCCAAGGCGCGGGAAAAGACCACTTTTAATTTGGGCAGCAGTTTCTTTATGCAATGCCATTTCCATTGTCACCTGACATTTTGATTGCTTAGTCACACCATTCCAAAACTTGTGATACATGAAATATTGTTCTCCAGTTTCATTTGATGTTGGTATACTTTTGAGGAAATCTAAACTTTCACGCGCCAAATCTTCACTTGTGTAAAGTTTAGAGCAGGCTCTGCATTTAAAAATTGCTTTGTCACCCAGTGATGTGTGACCATGTTTAAGTCTCAATCTCCTTAAATCCTGTTCTGTGCATTTTTCAAAAGATTCTGAAACCAAACTCAAACACTCAGGATTCCTGCACTGAATAGAATCAAAGTTCTGAAACAATTTTGTTGTCAGTATGTTTTGTGCATACTGTTTCATGGTCTCTATTGCCCCATCTTGCTTGTCCTCCGTATGCAAATCTTGTAGCAGGTCATTCCATTTATTTATCCACAAAACAAAATGTGCATGCAGAGTGCCACGTCCTTGTTCTTCAACTGCAACACTATATGCTTCTAAATCTCCAAATAAACCCATATCTTTGATGTTACCTTCCTTGTTATCCCATCCCAATATGAACTTGATGGTTATTTCCAAAATATTTTCAAATTCAATAGCACAAATACCTGGATATGTTGTTCTTATCGATGAGCACTCTGTCACAAACTGAAAAAGATCACAATCATCAATGGGTGGTTGTTCTGGCTTAAAAAGATCTGGGAAATCCTCAGAAGTAACTTCTTCATCCTTGGATTTTGACATCACTCTAATCCTAAAATTGATTGAATCATTTGGAGTGATGGTGAATAGAATGCAAGGCAATCCATAATGTGCCATCAGTTGAAACATTTTCTTTCTAGCAATATCAGAAGCTGCATTTGTATTTCCCATTGAACTTGTTACTCCCCTTATTTTAGAAAGAAAAAAATCTTCATTTGTTTCTGGCAGAACATTTCCATCTAGAAAATTGATTGATGCTTGTTTGAGTTGAACTGGGTCAAGCTGTGAAAAGTTGCACCTCAGGTTTTTTGTTGTTTTTAAATAGGAATGTTTCACCATTTTAACTCTTTGTACAAAATTGTACATAACTGCTACAAATTCACCCTGATGAAAGCATGGTGATGATAACTCTGATAAATATTTCAGATAATCAGGACTCATTCTCTCTACTCCATCCACATCAACAGATCCAATGCCATATGGAAATTGAAGTGGAAAAGAACGCAAGAAATTGTTTCCTTCATAATTTTTCAGTATGTTGTTGGATGTTCTACAGATCATGGTGGCATTCTTGTCAATGAGATCTTCTATACAGTGGTCCTTGAAATGTTTATCTGTGTCAAATCCTCCATTGGTTGTGCTGTGTAGATTCTCATCAGGAAAGATGACATGCATTTCAAATTGTTGTTCAATGTTTGAGTTCGAAGATGGTATTTGATTGGTCTTGTCAACAAAAAGAGGTAAAATGATATGAGTATCATTTATGTTTTCATCCTCAAGGTAACCCATATTTTGTTTCATCCAATGCAAGGCTTTTTTCACTTTTTGTATTCTGAACTCCATTTTCTTTTTTACTGCCAGTTTTTGTTGGTTAGTGAATGATCCTGTTAGGATCACTTGGATTTGATTCTTCCCAATTGATTCCAGATAGTTGATAACGCCACTTGTATATTCCAAATTGTTTCTTCTCAAAAAGTGATACCCTTTAATCATTTGATGCTGTCCAGCATGGAAATGAAATATATGTTGGCTGATTCTCACATCTGAGATAATGGCAAGTTCTGTTGCTGTCAAATCTAATAGTTCGTTAGGAGGATATCCATGCAAGAGTCCATTTGCTATAGCATATTTTGGAAGCTTGGCTTGTTTATTATTGTTCTTTTTCATGCTCTCAATACCATTATAGCATTGGCTGCAGCACCCAAATTGGGAGATAACTTCTCTATCACTAGACGGCTTGATCGCATATGTCTTTGGTGACAAAATGAAATCATTGAAGGCAATTCTTTCATTGTTGATTCTTCTAGTCCCATTGATACATTTTTGTGTGTATTGTTTCAGAACTTGGTTTCTAGCTGTCACAGAAGCAAATTTAAACGGCATACTGTCCCACTTGATTTTCTTCTTGTGAAAATAATCTCTAACATATGGATGTGCTAGAGAACTAAAGTCAAGTTTTTTTCATCACCTGTTCTTATGAATCTGTCACAGATGCAGCAAACTTTTGCTTTGAACTTTCCCTGAGAAAAAGTAATCAATTTATTTTTTGCTTTAAATGCCTCTTCATAGGCTTTTTTAATGACATGAGTTGTCACAAGCATTATCAACCTGTTTCAAAATATTGTAGTGAAAATGATCAATAATATTAGGTAAAAAAATGGATATTCAGAGCCATGTAGATCTGAAATTGTTGAAAACATTTCCAATTTGCTTGCCTAACGTACCTGAAACATAAATTTGGGCCAAATCTGGTGAATACTTTAATAGTCGACTTAGTTAATGTTAGGTGGAGGATTGGCAAAATCTGCACTTGGGTTGATGATTGGCAGGATTTGCACAGTGTTCAAATCTGGTGGGTTTTTGGGTTGATGACTGAGTAATATTATGGTCGGAGATTGGTCGGAGATTGGCAAGATTTGATTGAGTTATATTTTGGTCGGAGATGGGCAAGATTTGCACTGCGTTCAAATCAGGTGGGTTTTTCGGTTGATGATTGAATTATATTTTGGTTAGGGACTGGAAAGATTTGCACTGTCTTCAAATCTGTTGAGTTTTTGGGTTGATGACTGAGTTATATTTTGGTCGGGGATGGAAATATTTGCACTGTGTTCAAATCTGGTGAGTTTTTGGATTGACGACTGAGTTATATTTTGGTCGTGGATGGGCAGGATTTGCACTGACTTCAAATCAGGTGAATTTTTGAATTGATGACTGAGTTATATTTTGGTCGGGGATGGGCAGGATTTGCACTGTCTTCAAATCTGGTGTGTTTTTGGGTTGATGATTTAGTTAAATTTTGGTCGGGGATTGACAAGATTTGCACAGTGTTCAAATCTGGTGTGGTTTTTTGGTTGATGATTGAATTATATTTTGGTTAGGGACTGAAAAGATTTGCACTGTCTTCAAATCTGGTGAGTTTTTTGATTGACGACTAAGTTATATATTGGTCAGGGATGGGTAGGATTTGAACTGTCTTCAAATCTGGTGAATTTTTGGATTGATGACTGAGTTATATTTTGGTCGGGGATTGGCAAGATTTGCACTGTGTTCAAATCTGGTTGGTTTTTTGGTTGATGACTGAGTTATATTTTGGTCGGGGATGGGCAGAATTTGCACTATCTTCAAATCTAGTGAGTTTTGGGTTGATGATTGAGTTATATTTTGGTCGTGGATTGGAAATATTTGCACTGTCTTCAAATCTGGTGAGTTTTTTTATTGATGACTGACTTATATTTTGGTCGGGGATGGGCAGGATTTGCACTGTCTTCAAATCTGTTGAGTTTTTGGATTGATGACTGAGTTATATTTTGGTCCGGGATTGACAGGATTTGCACTGTCTTCAAATCTCTATAATTTTGGTACGGGAATAGACTTATTATGTTTTGTTTTTGTACACAAATGTTATGCTTTGCTGATTTAGATTTTTCAATTTATGACAGTTGAGAAAAAGATGATGAATAATATGTTTTTTTTGTATTTGTTATGTAATTGCTTTTGGGATGGTATGCGATTATGTCAATTGTTTTTGATGCGATAATTCTTTTTGGTTAAATCTGATAATCTTCTGACAAGGTGGCATTGACCCTTTGTAATTACCATGATTTCTGTTAATCTGGAGATGATACTTCAATCCTGATAGTTCTGTCCTACAGGAAAGCCAACAAAGCGTGTTGCATAGTAGCTGTATTCACCATTGTTTTTGCGTGTGAAGATGTCCCACAAATCATTCTCACGGATGTATGAATATTTCTCTTCTGGAGTCTTCACCTCTTCTGGACAATGATAGGTTTCAAAGATTGCATGTGTACTATCATCCTTGAATATTTTGTCAATGGAACTATTAGGAGGGGCATTGTTTGGGATTTTGATATGAGTTGGAGAAAATGGAAGAAATGTTTTTTCGGCATTTTTCTGTTCTTCACTACAAAAAATCTTGACGATCAAATCTCTGAATTGTTCCATAGTCTGTGTTTCAATGGTAGGGTATCTGTCAGGATTAGGGAAGGCAACAAAAGCAACATGTCCATATTTGCTGGTGGGTGTGTCTTTTAGAGCTTTGTTAGTGTCATGTGATTCCCTCAGAATAAGAGTTTCCGTGCATCTCACATCAAAATGATCAGGACCTAGCTCAGGATACTTGTTCAAATTACCTTCTCTGATTGCTTTCAACACAGGAAACGCAAAACCAGCTTCACCCATAACATTAAGAAGCTGTGCACCCATCATTCTATCATCCGTGCAAAATTTGAAAACTTCTACCACATTCTGCTGATACTTTCGTGGGCTGCTCAACTTTCTAGGTTTAATGATTTTCTCTTTTTTAACTGGAGATGGAGGTTTTCTGGTGACAGTGGTAGTCTTTTTCTTAGAGTCATCAATGGAGTTTACAGCCTTTCTCGTTGGCGCCATATTGAAAAGAATGATTGATTAGATGCTGCTGTATTTGAAGTGTTTATTTTATCGTGATTAGGATGGGTTTTCATCGTGAAAAAAGTGTGCAAAAATTGCAGTGGTAATGCACGGACCAAAATACCTTCAAAATCCACACAGTAGTGTGTGAAGTAATTCCAAATTAATTGTTTGCCTGCTAATTCTACGTTATCCTGTAAAACGATTTTGAGAACCTGGGACTTGACACTGTTGTGATAGATTAAAAACAATGAAACAAGATTGCCTTGGAATTTGCAATAGGTCAATTGGATTAATCATAGATAATAAAATAAAGATTTTTTCACAAACCTGGGATTTCATAGTAATGGAATTGATTAAGATGATCGAATTGAAGATACTATGATGTGAAAAGTACTCTAAAAAATATTCAACATGTGTCTTCCAATTATACCATGCATGGGGCACGTGTCATGTATGTGCATGTGATGTATGTGTGAGCATGTCTCGCGCACAAAATAAATTCAAAGCATAGAGGGAATGAGAAATTAACATCTAACAAACAAATTTTAATTTTTTTAATGTAATCTGTCTTTTGCACGTATTAGACCCCCCAAAAAGGGGGTCGTGGGGAAAAGAACTTAATTTTCTTTATAGTTTCTTTTATGTTTTTTTTGCTTCACGGTGATATTGAACCTTGAACAAACGTTTAGTATAGGTGGAAAGCAATTCAGTCATTTTTTGATTCTTCTCTGCATCTGATTCACATTCACATATAATGTGAAATTTTGAAACAAGTGTGTGCACTTCAGAAAAATTGCCTTGACTTGCAAACATTCCAGAGGCTGTAGGCTTGTAAGCTTCTGCTGAAACGTAATATGCATAGTAGAGTAGATGAATCATATATTCTTTGTCCAAATCATCAATATGTTTCCAAACAGACTCTGCAATCATAACCATATTCTGCAGAAGTGTAACCTGTAAACCAGCATCATACTGTTTTGTTTTAGTCTTGTTATATGCAGTCCAAAATAGCAAAATACGGATCGTGTTTATGGATGAACCACTACCAGCGTGGATTACTCCTCCTGGAATTTCAGAAAAAGACAGCAAAGGACACCGTACGAGTCTGGCTGCTTTGAATTCAAAATTTTCGAGCAGATTGGGTGTAATTGATTCATTTTTGTCGCATTGGACATGACGTTCACCATGAATAGTCCTGAATAAATCACCAAATGCTGTTTGAAAATATTCATCCAAGGCTTCTTCCGTTTCTCCCATATTTTTGATTTTCTGAAAAAATGATTCTGGAATATTTATCCAATTCAAAGCCCGAACAGATGATAAACCTTTCTGAATGAGATCAATCGCTGTTCTATAACCAACCTTTTCTTTTTGACTTGGTGCAACCACTTTTGTTGTACTCTGCCCTCCTGTAAGCAGCATTCCAAATTGTTTTTCAAAACGATGTCCCATCAAATCTAAGTGCATAGCCTGATCACCACGTACTTCAGTGATTATTAGGCTTGGTGTAGCAACCTTCCAATATTGAATTTCTTCTTTTGGAATTGTTCGGGGTAAACACATATTCATAGTGGTTTCTTCAATAAATTTTAACAAAGAAACCATATGACGCATTTCAAAACCAGTTTTATCACAAAACTTTTTCCATGCCGGTTTAAGTGCTAGGTGCGTTGGACTGAAAGACAGATGCATTTCATATCTGAATGCTTGTATTGGTTGTGCGGAATGATCTGCTTTCCTTGCCTTAGAAACAACTGACTTGAAAAAATCCCAATGTTTCATAATTTTGGCTTGGATGCTATCAACAATTTGCAACTGTGTAGCAAACAATGGATCTTCAAGTATTGGCACATAAAACGCAGCTCTTTCAAACGTCATAGTAACAAATGGGTGATCTATCATTTCTTCACATTTCATGCGTTTGTAAGATATTGAATGATTGGGTTGAGAAATTTCAAGCAAAACATCATTAGAAAAAGATCCATTTGTCATAGATTTCAATGGTTGAGGAGTAGCATTCCTCAATTCAAATTCCTTGACGCACTCTGCAGCAAATTGACAGGCATTAGCATGAGTGGAAAAAGCTGTTATTCCATGCATCTCACCACAGATACAAGCAAATGTTTTTTGTTTAAGACTCAATTTCAACTGAAGCTTGTTCTGATACCATGCATATCGAGATTCAGCTCTATAATTCATTTCATCTGGTATGCATTTTGGGACAGTGTCTTCCATGGATTGGCAGTTTTGTAAGTGTTTACTTGCTTTTTTTGCATGGCCCATAACTTGCCCACATTTACATATGAAACCCATCACCGAAGTTGGCATCGCATATGGTATTTCCTTGTCATTATCATGAAAGATATAACTGCATAATCCAGACATCATGTCGATTGCTTTTTCTTTAGATAGTTTTCTAATTTCCACTAGATTGGGTTTGTTGTATTTTGATAGAGGATCATTTTTTTTCTTTGAACCGATTGGCTTCCCTTTATTCTTTGTCTCTTGATTATCTGACATCCTTTTAACAATCTGGTGATCGTCCGGTGGGGTTGTCTCATTTGTCGTCACATCTATTTCTGTTGTTGTTGCTGTTGCGTCATTACCAGAAATTGTTGTCGTCTCTGTCCCTGCAACCGTTTTGTAAATCACCGTGTCCTGTCCAATATTTTCTAAATTTGTTTCCTTAACAATGCCGACATTCACATTGGCATTACCATTGTCATCGATTGCTGTTTCTACCATGACAGAAATTGTTTTTGACTCCATTTTCCCTTCAAGTGTCTTCTCCGTACCCACAGTTATATTGGCATTGTCATTACTTTCTTTACCCTCTAAATCCACGGGAGTTAGTGTCGTCAAAGCAGGATTGTTGGTGTTCGATAAATTGCTGTTCATGATGGGATTTTTCCTGTCGGGTGCTGTATCGGTTGCTGCGTTGGCGGGTGATAAATTGCTGTTCATGATAGGGTTGTTCCTGTCGGGTGCTGTATCGATTGCTGCTTCTAGCATGACAGAAATTGTTTTTGACTCTGTTTTTCCTTGTTGTCGGCGAAAAATACGGACTGTTGTCGGCATCAAATTCGATCGAAAAAGCCGACAAAACGAAACGACGACCGAGGTGCGGAATACAAGAACGATCGAGCATTAGAACCAAACGCACCTCCACTACCTGGAATCCTTAAGTGGTAAAAACGGTATCACCTAAGGCTACAAACAAAAAGGAATAACCGGTTAGAAACAAGAAATATCCAAAGACCTGAACAGTAAGTAAACACTTGGAACCCATAAGTACATTCAGAAGAATATACTTGATATCCCGTGAGGAAATTACTTATTGCAATCAAGAAAATCAATACCGATTCCAGATGGGCCTACCTATATCCAGCACATATACCACGAATAAGCATACGCCCCATCGAACAGAATACTTAACAACAAAATGACCAATACCATCAAATGACCGATACAGTAAGACCGACACGACACTAATACAGCAACAGCAGCAACGGTATCGTTATGAGAATGGTAACAACTAACCGGGGAAGATCTCTACCATGTAAAATACAGAGAGCCCCAATACAGTACGAAATACACAGTAAAAATAAGAGCGTCTCTCTGAGCTCACATCTCTTTAAATTTCAATTATCCAATACCTTACCGGTCGATTTTTAGAGTAACAACAGGTTATAGAGCCCTTATAACTCACACAATTGCTGCCCATCCGTAGGATTGTGTATACCTTAAGCTATCTATCTCCGGCCGTTCAGCACCTCCACTGTCGGTTAAATCCAGAGGAAATTTGTAGTGACGCCCATCCGTGTGCTACACTTCGGCCTCCCCCATCTCATTCCTTTCTTTCTCTTCACCCCGCTCGTGGATCAAGGGGTGTACTACCGATTCTCCTACAGGAATCTTCTTCTTTTGTAATCCACGACCAAGCATTGACGATTCTTTGACGCCGATCGTTCTTTCGATTCTTTCGCACCTCCCGTCATTAATCGCGTCACAAGAACGTTCCAAGCTTCGGCCCTTTCGAATCGCATCCAAGGGCGACACAACACCGAAGTATTCTCCCAACGATCGATATTGATTGTTTCTCCATACGTATCAAGGGGTGAATCTTCTCTCATCGACAATCATTCGTTATTTTCGACAACGACGATTTTCGACACCGCCGCTACGGACGATTATCGACAGATTAATCACAACGACGACGACGAAACACCATCAATCAGTTATTTCAACGACGCAGATTAATCCAATCCAACATGGTTCCTCCACCAGAAGCATACGATTGGTCCAATGTCTACGGAATCGCATTCAAATTCCAAAGTGACAACAACCCTCAAGAAGTCCTCTCTCTCAATGGCACCTATGCAGAAAGCATCCCACTTACAGCACCTGAAATATCAACTCTCTTCACATCGGACGCTAATGACGAAGGCCCAAGAACACTTGGTCCTGCCCCTGTCACTGCACTAAGAGAAGCCTTCTGCAACAGCATCACCTCGGAAATGGCGAGCATTGATGAACTAGCAAAGGGACACATAGCCCAGCTCCTTGATTCATGCCCCGTACGATTTCTTAAACCTGGTTTCCCAAACCAAAGGATCAGAAACCCACAGGAGTTTGACTCTGCAGGAAGAGAGGCTGTCAGACAAGCTGAAGCAACCAATAACCCAGAACCACTCGCCACAGTAATCTTCAACATCAATCAATGGAAGTTTAGAAGAAACTGGAAGACCAATAACCCCGGCAACTACTTCAATGGAATTTACACAGGTGAAGTCCAACCCGACGTTGAGGATGAAACTGCCACAGCTCCAAACCCAGCGCCCACCACAACGGGCACCGACATGCAAGAATTGACCAACCTACTCCAACAATTGGTCAACAACGGCAACAACAACAACAACAACGCCACCAACAACAATACCGGCGCCAACCACCAATCTCTTGACCTTCCATGGAATCCAGCAACACTACCACCACCTGTGAAAGAGCGTTACTACAGAAAAGATGAATTCCTCACCAGAGATGACATGAAAGACTTCCCAATCACCTACACAGACTCATCGGGAAATGAAACCATTGTCCGACAAAACTACTACCTACACAATCTAGGCAGTGGCAGAAATGACCAGCGCCTGATCACCAGAAGCGGTGACTGTTTTGATCTGACAAGAGCCTCTGACAAGTCCAAAGAAGCAGCTAGAGACAAACTGTTCCTCTCAGGATTCCCACAACTAAAGGATGCAACAGACCCTCAGGTTAGAAAATGGTACAGAGAGATCACAGCTCATTCCCAGCAACACCACATTTATGTGCACCCATACTATCTATTCAGACGTGAAGCTGATCACCTCAGAGGATTCACAATTGGTGATGACTTCCCACACGACCTACCTTCAAGATATGAATTGGCTATCAATGAATGGGGAAATCTCATTTACACAGCACTGAGAACTGATAAAATCATCCCTGATTCATGTGCAAGTATGAAGGCCACTATTCAGAGCTTTGAAGGCGGACAGGGATATGAAGCGCTCTACACGATTATTGCTCAAACACATCCCAACTCAAAAAGGCCATCCAATGCCAGCAGAATGGTCAGAAACCCTCCCAACCAAGATGCAAATGAATCTCTTGAAGAATACTACTTCCGGTACAAGGATTATCTGAGACTTAGAGTGTTCCTCCAAAACCAACCCAGCACTATCAGTTCAACAGAAGAAGTTAGCAACCTGATTGCAGGAACCACCCTCTCAGAAGAGCTCTTCAAAAAAACCGAAGATGAACGCGACTCTGATGACCAATTCAAGCGAGACAAATACAAGGCAGGTAGGCTCCTACAAACCCTCCAAACATATGAACAAGAGATCAAGGCTGAGCAAAAGTACAAGAGGAACAACTCCAAACCAATTCAGCCCAAGCAATTGAACGTCTCAGGAACCAGACCAGGTCCCCGTCGGAATGATCGGTTTCAAAAGCGCGCTAGCAACAGTACTGTTAGAACACCTTCTACTTTGACATCTCACTCAATCAGCCTGATTGAATCGCTTGGCTACCCGGAGATGGATGAAGAATCTGACGATCCCTTCCTCCACCAAGCATACTGCAATGCCATCACAGCATTCGATAAGCAACCTAGTCTTTTTGACACATCCAGAAAATGTATCGTTTGCCACATGTCCGGTCACAATTTTGATAATTGTCCTGCGTTGCAAGATATTGAGTCCCTGAAGAAACATAGGATTGCTGCGGCTGTTTTTCTGAACAAATCCAATAAGCAGACCCAACAACTCTTGGATTCCACCCAGCAAATCTCTCAGATCAACATTGGCAATGAAGATCAAGATGAGGTTTCACCTGATGCTACAGTAGAAAACCAAAATTTTTGCAATGGCCAAGAATAGAAAGTCTTTCTTGCAGCCATACTATGACATCACCTCAAGATGATCCCCAAGGATTTGATAACATCACAGCGTCCCAAGTGAACAGCTTATGCCCCTCCTTGGACTCCAGCAGTGTCAGCTCCTATGAATCCGTCAGAATTGGTGCCGTCAACCTCCTTCCAAAAGACAGCCTCCAGTCATCTATACCAATTGATGTCTACTGTGACATGGAATCACTCAGATCTACATCCCCTACATTGGAATCACACCTGAAGACCAATGAGGATCCCAATTTCGATAGGGACACTCCTACGCCAGTTGATACATACAATGTGCATTCCCTCGTCCCACCGGACCCTATTGCAGCTACAGCCTACTTTCAACAGGGTGTCCGGGCTCAGATTGACACCGGTGCAAAGGTTTCCTGCACAAACCTCAAACACATCCTGCACGGTTACAAACCTTACACCAAGATAAGGAAATGTCCTGTCAGGCTTACAGCAGCAATAGGAGGCACAGCCGCTACCTGCATCCCTGAAGGCTCAGGATATTTGCATATCCCAGCACCGAATCACATTGGGTATATCAAAGTTTTCTTCTACTATTCTCCCTCCCTGTCAACAACATTACTGAGTGAGAACGATCTCTGTGGAATGACATCCCGTATGCGATGTCAGTTCAGTGGACAGTCCATCCATAAAACATTCACTGAGAACCTTGACTCATCTGCTCCACAAAATGGCAACCTCACCATTATTTGTCATCACAAGCAGAACACTGCCTGCAGCATTATCCTCCATGGGAACATCATTGATGGTCAATGCTATACACACCCAGTACTGATCCCAGATGTTGATATTACCTCTCCATATGCAAATTGTGCAACATCATCCGCCTATGCCTTAGCGACTGACATGCAGTTCAAGGAAGCTTGTGAACTGGCCTCCAAAGCAGCCATTAGCAACTACAGGTACGATGTATACACCAACCTTGTCAATCTGCAGACATGCACTGAAGCAGCGCAAGCTCAGTCTGATACCAGTGTCATACCGAGGTTTGATGCCAAACTGTTCTTCACCAACATTGTGGACAAAAATATCCCTATCCAAGCCATCAAAACCAAGACATCGAAACTCCTGTGGCACCAAAGGTTGGGACACCCATGCGATGATTTCCTGTATCAAGCTCATAAGCACATCATTGGAGTCCCAAAATTCAAACGGCAAACCAGTATTCTTGACCAATGTCCAACTTGCATACAATGTAAGCACACCAAAACACCTGCTGGCTCACATTCCACACGCAAGGCCACACAACCCTTTCAGGGTTTATCTATTGATTTTGCATTCTCAGGTACCAAATCCTCCAACAGCAAACGCAAGCGCGATTATGAAGGCATTCATGGAGAAACTGCTTGGATTCTCATCACAGATCACTATACTGGTATGAAATATGGAGACACGCGAATCTCTAAAGCAGCGCCACTACACTGGTTAGAGCATTTCTTCGCCCAGCACAACCCAACTTGTGCCGACAAGTATGTTTCAGTTGATCAAGGTGGAGAACTCTATCACAATCCTGACATCCGAAACCTATTCTCTGCGTTTGGATATTCCATTTTCCCCACTGGCGCGGACGCTTCACACCAGAATGGCACAGTTGAAAGAGCACACCGAACTCTTGCTAACTCCATGAGGGCAATGCTGTCTGGTGCTAATTTGCCCATCAAGTTCTGGCCCTTTGCTTTCTACCATGCACTCCGGTTGTCCAATGCATTCCCTGAAGGCACCCAACTACATTCACCATTGGAATTGGCAACTGGCCGTAAGGAAAACCTTGCTGATTTCCGAACCTTTGGTTGCAGAGTTTGGGTTAGACCTCCAGGCAAGAGATCAATCAAGCTCAAACCCAATGCAAGAAAAGGCATATTTCTAGGTTTTGTACCCTACACTACCAGAAACATTCTGTGGTATGATACTGAGACACACAGAGTCAAAATAGCCACGCATGTCAGGTTTGATGAAGGCATGAATGATCTCCCACTTGCAGACCTCCCCACTAATGTCAAACACCTGCTCCGGACAGATGACAACATTCCACTTCCTGCGGAACCCACTGAGGTGTCATCCAGTGATTTTCAATTCTCTATCTCCCCCTTTGCCAATCTCACAAATCTCAGGCTCATTGTCTCCCCATCTTGTACTGATCAAACATTTGGCCTCCGGTATGCCAATGATTCACTGCTTGGCCGAGCTTACCTCACCGATATCATCCCAAACAGTCCTGCCTCAAAGCTTTTCTCCTCACACAAGAAATCTCTCTCCAAGCTACGAGGTGCTTATATTGTCTCTATCAATCACAATCGTGTCTTTACTGCTGCTGATGTAACTACAGCTTTACAGGCCTGCCACGATCGAGGGGTGAGGGATTCTTCAATAGATACACCAATTACCTTTGCACTTGAAGAGAAATTGTCTATGAAGGAGGTCAGAAAACACTCAAATGAATATGGTTTATTTGCTCCCAATACCTCCTGGAAGGAACCCACTGCTGAAGAAGATCCACCATTCTTGGACCGAATTTCCTCCATCAAAGCTATCCAGCGCATTGGTACAAAATACAAGCAGCTGATACAATCAAGGATCAACCAGGTCGATAGCACTGAAGCACTCCATGCCTCCATCCAAAAGCACTTGGCACCAACTGAAGACGACATGGATGTTGTCATTCCTACTATTGATATTGCATCCCTCCGAGCTATCACCAAGCTTCATAAACCAGGAAATCAAGCATTACCACTAGATGCAGATTCACTACCAACTGAAGAAATTGAACTCTTAATCAAGGCCATCAATTCCAAGGCAACTACACCTGAAGAACAAGCACTAGGGCACTTCACTCGAAGGAATCTCAAGCCTTTATCTACATGGCCTGAATGGCAAGCTGGGGAGCGAAAACAGCTTGACCAGTTTGAAGATTTGGAAATGTTTGGATCACCAATTCAATACCCTAAGGACCCCGACGCTATCATTCTCAGACCCCATTGGCAATACAGTGTGAAAAGAAATGGTGTCAGAAGAGCCAGGCAATGTTGCAATGGAAGCAAATATGCAGCCCCAACCCTGCATGCCATAGCAATGTCATACTCATCATGTGTTGAACATCCCATTCAAAGGCTATTCTTTGCTATTGCTGCAAGCCTCAATCTCAAAGTTTATGGGGGGGACGCGGCTGACGCATATGCCCATTCTCCAGGGCCCAACATCCCTACATACATGACTATTGACGATGCATATGCAGAATGGTACAGACACAAGCATGGAAAGGACATAGACCGACGATTGGTACTTCCAGTTCTTCGAGCACTTCAAGGCCACCCAGAATCAGGTAGACTATGGGAGACCCACATCAACAAGATCTTGAAAGGTCCCGATCTCAACTTCAAGACCACCACGCATGACAGAACAATCTATACAACAGTTTTTGAAGGTGAAACAGTCTACATGCTGAGACAAGTTGACGATTTTGCACTGGCTTGCACATCAGAATCTATATCTGACAAGATCTATGACATAATTGGCTCAAAGCTGAAGCTCCCTAGAGAAGATGCTGTCCCCTTCACCAAAATGGGTTTGCTTGAAGACTTCAATGGAATTGATGTCAAACAGACAGCTGACTACATTGAACTGTCTTGCGCCAATTACATTGACCGGATCATGACATCCCACGGTTGGGAGACTGATTCTAAGATGAAACCCCACTCCAAACCATCAGCGCCGTTATCAACTGAAGTACTGAGCCAACTGCAATCACATACGAATGGACCATTGGAAGGCACCAAGGAACACGCTGCATTACAATCCACATCAGGGTTCTCCTACAGAACACTCTTGGGTGAAATGATGTTTGCATATGTGAGCTGCCGGCCAGACATTGGCTATGCAGTGACCCTGATGTCAAAATACAGCTCCAATCCCACTGCATTCCACTATTGCAGTCTGAAGAACATCGCTCGATATCTCAGAACAACCCGATCCTGGGGTATTAGATTCTATAGACCGAATGCAGAACCATCTCTTCCATCAGGAGAACCATATAACGATGTAGTCCAGGATGAATCACTCCCAGAATACCCTGTAGATATCAAGGATAGCAAGTTGATGTGTTTTGTTGATGCAGCATATGGAAATGATCCAAAACATCGCAGGTCCACCACAGGATATGTGTTCACTTATGCGGGTGGAGCAATTGTTTACAGATCCAAAGCGCAATCACTCACTGCACAGAGTTCTACAGAAGCAGAATTCATTGCTGCAGTCACAGCGGCCAAAACAGCCAGATACCTCAGATTCGTACTCAAAGAATTAGGATTTGCCCAAGCTGGTCCAACCCCTATCTATGAAGACAATGCATCGGCAATTGAGATCATCAATGCTCAGAAGCCAACTGAAAGAACCAGACATATTGAAATCAGGTTCTTTGCAATTCAAGCTTGGAAAGAAAATGGTGAAATCAAGATGATTCATATTCCGGGTGTTATCAACCCGGCTGATGATCTAACCAAACCATTGGGATGGATCTTGCACGCCCGACATGCAAGATACATCATGGGACACTACCCAGATTAATTCATTCCATTCGATTCCTTCGATTGACAACAACCGGATTCGGCTATTCGATGATCTTGACTCAATCAAAATTGCTCGAGTCGATTCTTCAATTTGACTTGATCCGAACATGTGATTTCCGAACATGCGATTTGTCTATCAATACGATTCAACATGATATACTCCGACAGTAATCCAATACAAAACAAGTATTGGATCAAGGGGTGTGTTGTCGGCGAAAAATACGGACTGTTGTCGGCATCAAATTCGATCGAAAAAGCCGACAAAACGAAACGACGACCGAGGTGCGGAATACAAGAACGATCGAGCATTAGAACCAAACGCACCTCCACTACCTGGAATCCTTAAGTGGTAAAAACGGTATCACCTAAGGCTACAAACAAAAAGGAATAACCGGTTAGAAACAAGAAATATCCAAAGACCTGAACAGTAAGTAAACACTTGGAACCCATAAGTACATTCAGAGTAATCTTCAACATCAATCAATGGAAGTTTAGAAGAAACTGGAAGACCAATAACCCCGGCAACTACTTCAATGGAATTTACACAGGTGAAGTCCAACCCGACGTTGAGGATGAAACTGCCACAGCTCCAAACCCAGCGCCCACCACAACGGGCACCGACATGCAAGAATTGACCAACCTACTCCAACAATTGGTCAACAACGGCAACAACAACAACAACAACGCCACCAACAACAATACCGGCGCCAACCACCAATCTCTTGACCTTCCATGGAATCCAGCAACACTACCACCACCTGTGAAAGAGCGTTACTACAGAAAAGATGAATTCGTCACCAGAGATGACATGAAAGACTTCCCAATCACCTACACCGACTCATCGGGAAATGAAACCATTGTCCGACAAAACTACTACCTACACAATCTAGGCAGTGGCAGAAATGACCAGCGCCTGATCACCAGAAGCGGTGACTGTTTTGATCTGACAAGAGCCTCTGACAAGTCCAAAGAAGCAGCTAGAGACAAACTGTTCCTCTCAGGATTCCCACAACTAAAGGATGCAACAGACCCTCAGGTTAGAAAATGGTACAGAGAGATCACAGCTCATTCCCAGCAACACCACATTTATGTGCACCCATACTATCTATTCAGACGTGAAGCTGATCACCTCAGAGGATTCACAATTGGTGATGACTTCCCACACGACCTACCTTCAAGATATGAATTGGCTATCAATGAATGGGGAAATCTCATTTACACAGCACTGAGAACTGATAAAATCATCCCTGATTCATGTGCAAGTATGAAGGCCACTATTCAGAGCTTTGAAGGCGGACAGGGATATGAAGCGCTCTACACGATTATTGCTCAAACACATCCCAACTCAAAAAGGCCATCCAATGCCAGCAGAATGGTCAGAAACCCTCCCAACCAAGATGCAAATGAATCTCTTGAAGAATACTACTTCCGGTACAAGGATTATCTGAGACTTAGAGTGTTCCTCCAAAACCAACCCAGCACTATCAGTTCAACAGAAGAAGTTAGCAACCTGATTGCAGGAACCACCCTCTCAGAAGAGCTCTTCAAAAAAACCGAAGATGAACGCGACTCTGATGACCAATTCAAGCGAGACAAATACAAGGCAGGTAGGCTCCTACAAACCCTCCAAACATATGAACAAGAGATCAAGGCTGAGCAAAAGTACAAGAGGAACAACTCCAAACCAATTCAGCCCAAGCAATTGAACGTCTCAGGAACCAGACCAGGTCCCCGTCGGAATGATCGGTTTCAAAAGCGCGCTAGCAACAGTACTGTTAGAACACCTTCTACTTTGACATCTCACTCAATCAGCCTGATTGAATCGCTTGGCTACCCGGAGATGGATGAAGAATCTGACGATCCCTTCCTCCACCAAGCATACTGCAATGCCATCACAGCATTCGATAAGCAACCTAGTCTTTTTGACACATCCAGAAAATGTATCGTTTGCCACATGTCCGGTCACAATTTTGATAATTGTCCTGCGTTGCAAGATATTGAGTCCCTGAAGAAACATAGGATTGCTGCGGCTGTTTTTCTGAACAAATCCAATAAGCAGACCCAACAACTCTTGGATTCCACCCAGCAAATCTCTCAGATCAACATTGGCAATGAAGATCAAGATGAGGTTTCACCTGATGCTACAGTAGAAAACCAAAATTTTTGCAATGGCCAAGAATAGAAAGTCTTTCTTGCAGCCATACTATGACATCACCTCAAGATGATCCCCAAGGATTTGATAACATCACAGCGTCCCAAGTGAACAGCTTATGCCCCTCCTTGGACTCCAGCAGTGTCAGCTCCTATGAATCCGTCAGAATTGGTGCCGTCAACCTCCTTCCAAAAGACAGCCTCCAGTCATCTATACCAATTGATGTCTACTGTGACATGGAATCACTCAGATCTACATCCCCTACATTGGAATCACACCTGAAGACCAATGAGGATCCCAATTTCGATAGGGACAACCCTACGCCAGTTGATACATACAATGTGCATTCCCTCGTCCCACCGGACCCTATTGCAGCTACAGCCTACTTTCAACAGGGTGTCCGGGCTCAGATTGACACCGGTGCAAAGGTTTCCTGCACAAACCTCAAACACATCCTGCACGGTTACAAACCTTACACCAAGATAAGGAAATGTCCTGTCAGGCTTACAGCAGCAATAGGAGGCACAGCCGCTACCTGCATCCCTGAAGGCTCAGGATATTTGCATATCCCAGCACCGAATCACATTGGGTATATCAAAGTTTTCTTCTACTATTCTCCCTCCCTGTCAACAACATTACTGAGTGAGAACGATCTCTGTGGAATGACATCCCGTATGCGATGTCAGTTCAGTGGACAGTCCATCCATAAAACATTCACTGAGAACCTTGACTCATCTGCTCCACAAAATGGCAACCTCACCATTATTTGTCATCACAAGCAGAACACTGCCTGCAGCATTATCCTCCATGGGAACATCATTGATGGTCAATGCTATACACACCCAGTACTGATCCCAGATGTTGATATTACCTCTCCATATGCAAATTGTGCAACATCATCCGCCTATGCCTTAGCGACTGACATGCAGTTCAAGGAAGCTTGTGAACTGGCCTC
Source organism: Pseudo-nitzschia multiseries (assembly GCA_037355745.1). Taxonomy (NCBI): domain Eukaryota; phylum Bacillariophyta; class Bacillariophyceae; order Bacillariales; family Bacillariaceae; genus Pseudo-nitzschia; species Pseudo-nitzschia multiseries. The sequence continues at coordinate 28,279,384 of CM074783.1, read as the reverse complement.
CAAAGCAGCCATTAGCAACTACAGGTATGATGTATACACCAACCTTGTCAATCTGCAGACATGCACTGAAGCAGCGCAAGCTCAGTCTGATACCAGTGTCATACCGAGGTTTGATGCCAAACTGTTCTTCACCAACATTGTGGACAAAAATATCCCTATCCAAGCCATCAAAACCAAGACATCGAAACTCCTGTGGCACCAAAGGTTGGGACACCCATGCGATGATTTCCTGTATCAAGCTCATAAGCACATCATTGGAGTCCCAAAATTCAAACGGCAAACCAGTATTCTTGACCAATGTCCAACTTGCATACAATGTAAGCACACCAAAACACCTGCTGGCTCACATTCCACACGCAAGGCCACACAACCCTTTCAGGGTTTATCTATTGATTTTGCATTCTCAGGTACCAAATCCTCCAACAGCAAACGCAAGCGCGATTATGAAGGCATTCATGGAGAAACTGCTTGGATTCTCATCACAGATCACTATACTGGTATGAAATATGGAGACACGCGAATCTCTAAAGCAGCGCCACTACACTGGTTAGAGCATTTCTTCGCCCAGCACAACCCAACTTGTGCCGACAAGTATGTTTCAGTTGATCAAGGTGGAGAACTCTATCACAATCCTGACATCCGAAACCTATTCTCTGCGTTTGGATATTCCATTTTCCCCACTGGCGCGGACGCTTCACACCAGAATGGCACAGTTGAAAGAGCACACCGAACTCTTGCTAACTCCATGAGGGCAATGCTGTCTGGTGCTAATTTGCCCATCAAGTTCTGGCCCTTTGCTTTCTACCATGCACTCCGGTTGTCCAATGCATTCCCTGAAGGCACCCAACTACATTCACCATTGGAATTGGCAACTGGCCGTAAGGAAAACCTTGCTGATTTCCGAACCTTTGGTTGCAGAGTTTGGGTTAGACCTCCAGGCAAGAGATCAATCAAGCTCAAACCCAATGCAAGAAAAGGCATATTTCTAGGTTTTGTACCCTACACTACCAGAAACATTCTGTGGTATGATACTGAGACACACAGAGTCAAAATAGCCACGCATGTCAGGTTTGATGAAGGCATGAATGATCTCCCACTTGCAGACCTCCCCACTAATGTCAAACACCTGCTCCGGACAGATGACAACATTCCACTTCCTGCGGAACCCACTGAGGTGTCATCCAGTGATTTTCAATTCTCTATCTCCCCCTTTGCCAATCTCACAAATCTCAGGCTCATTGTCTCCCCATCTTGTACTGATCAAACATTTGGCCTCCGGTATGCCAATGATTCACTGCTTGGCCGAGCTTACCTCACCGATATCATCCCAAACAGTCCTGCCTCAAAGCTTTTCTCCTCACACAAGAAATCTCTCTCCAAGCTACGAGGTGCTTATATTGTCTCTATCAATCACAATCGTGTCTTTACTGCTGCTGATGTAACTACAGCTTTACAGGCCTGCCACGATCGAGGGGTGAGGGATTCTTCAATAGATACACCAATTACCTTTGCACTTGAAGAGAAATTGTCTATGAAGGAGGTCAGAAAACACTCAAATGAATATGGTTTATTTGCTCCCAATACCTCCTGGAAGGAACCCACTGCTGAAGAAGATCCACCATTCTTGGACCGAATTTCCTCCATCAAAGCTATCCAGCGCATTGGTACAAAATACAAGCAGCTGATACAATCAAGGATCAACCAGGTCGATAGCACTGAAGCACTCCATGCCTCCATCCAAAAGCACTTGGCACCAACTGAAGACGACATGGATGTTGTCATTCCTACTATTGATATTGCATCCCTCCGAGCTATCACCAAGCTTCATAAACCAGGAAATCAAGCATTACCACTAGATGCAGATTCACTACCAACTGAAGAAATTGAACTCTTAATCAAGGCCATCAATTCCAAGGCAACTACACCTGAAGAACAAGCACTAGGGCACTTCACTCGAAGGAATCTCAAGCCTTTATCTACATGGCCTGAATGGCAAGCTGGGGAGCGAAAACAGCTTGACCAGTTTGAAGATTTGGAAATGTTTGGATCACCAATTCAATACCCTAAGGACCCCGACGCTATCATTCTCAGACCCCATTGGCAATACAGTGTGAAAAGAAATGGTGTCAGAAGAGCCAGGCAATGTTGCAATGGAAGCAAATATGCAGCCCCAACCCTGCATGCCATAGCAATGTCATACTCATCATGTGTTGAACATCCCATTCAAAGGCTATTCTTTGCTATTGCTGCAAGCCTCAATCTCAAAGTTTATGGGGGGGACGCGGCTGACGCATATGCCCATTCTCCAGGGCCCAACATCCCTACATACATGACTATTGACGATGCATATGCAGAATGGTACAGACACAAGCATGGAAAGGACATAGACCGACGATTGGTACTTCCAGTTCTTCGAGCACTTCAAGGCCACCCAGAATCAGGTAGACTATGGGAGACCCACATCAACAAGATCTTGAAAGGTCCCGATCTCAACTTCAAGACCACCACGCATGACAGAACAATCTATACAACAGTTTTTGAAGGTGAAACAGTCTACATGCTGAGACAAGTTGACGATTTTGCACTGGCTTGCACATCAGAATCTATATCTGACAAGATCTATGACATAATTGGCTCAAAGCTGAAGCTCCCTAGAGAAGATGCTGTCCCCTTCACCAAAATGGGTTTGCTTGAAGACTTCAATGGAATTGATGTCAAACAGACAGCTGACTACATTGAACTGTCTTGCGCCAATTACATTGACCGGATCATGACATCCCACGGTTGGGAGACTGATTCTAAGATGAAACCCCACTCCAAACCATCAGCGCCGTTATCAACTGAAGTACTGAGCCAACTGCAATCACATACGAATGGACCATTGGAAGGCACCAAGGAACACGCTGCATTACAATCCACATCAGGGTTCTCCTACAGAACACTCTTGGGTGAAATGATGTTTGCATATGTGAGCTGCCGGCCAGACATTGGCTATGCAGTGACCCTGATGTCAAAATACAGCTCCAATCCCACTGCATTCCACTATTCCAGTCTGAAGAACATCGCTCGATATCTCAGAACAACCCGATCCTGGGGTATTAGATTCTATAGACCGAATGCAGAACCATCTCTTCCATCAGGAGAACCATATAACGATGTAGTCCAGGATGAATCACTCCCAGAATACCCTGTAGATATCAAGGATAGCAAGTTGATGTGTTTTGTTGATGCAGCATATGGAAATGATCCAAAACATCGCAGGTCCACCACAGGATATGTGTTCACTTATGCGGGTGGAGCAATTGTTTACAGATCCAAAGCGCAATCACTCACTGCACAGAGTTCTACAGAAGCAGAATTCATTGCTGCAGTCACAGCGGCCAAAACAGCCAGATACCTCAGATTCGTACTCAAAGAATTAGGATTTGCCCAAGCTGGTCCAACCCCTATCTATGAAGACAATGCATCGGCAATTGAGATCATCAATGCTCAGAAGCCAACTGAAAGAACCAGACATATTGAAATCAGGTTCTTTGCAATTCAAGCTTGGAAAGAAAATGGTGAAATCAAGATGATTCATATTCCGGGTGTTATCAACCCGGCTGATGATCTAACCAAACCATTGGGATGGATCTTGCACGCCCGACATGCAAGATACATCATGGGACACTACCCAGATTAATTCATTCCATTCGATTCCTTCGATTGACAACAACCGGATTCGGCTATTCGATGATCTTGACTCAATCAAAATTGCTCGAGTCGATTCTTCAATTTGACTTGATCCGAACATGTGATTTCCGAACATGCGATTTGTCTATCAATACGATTCAACATGATATACTCCGACAGTAATCCAATACAAAACAAGTATTGGATCAAGGGGTGTGTTGTCGGCGAAAAATACGGACTGTTGTCGGCATCAAATTCGATCGAAAAAGCCGACAAAACGAAACGACGACCGAGGTGCGGAATACAAGAACGATCGAGCATTAGAACCAAACGCACCTCCACTACCTGGAATCCTTAAGTGGTAAAAACGGTATCACCTAAGGCTACAAACAAAAAGGAATAACCGGTTAGAAACAAGAAATATCCAAAGACCTGAACAGTAAGTAAACACTTGGAACCCATAAGTACATTCAGAAGAATATACTTGATATCCCGTGAGGAAATTACTTATTGCAATCAAGAAAATCAATACCGATTCCAGATGGGCCTACCTATATCCAGCACATATACCACGAATAAGCATACGCCCCATCGAACAGAATACTTAACAACAAAATGACCAATACCATCAAATGACCGATACAGTAAGACCGACACGACACTAATACAGCAACAGCAGCAACGGTATCGTTATGAGAATGGTAACAACTAACCGGGGAAGATCTCTACCATGTTAAATACAGAGAGCCCCAATACAGTACGAAATACACAGTAAAAATAAGAGCGTCTCTCTGAGCTCACATCTCTTTAAATTTCAATTATCCAATACCTTACCGGTCGATTTTTAGAGTAACAACATTCCTTCTAGTGTCTTCTCTGGACCCACAGTTGTATTGGCATTGTCATTGATTTCCTGATCATCCAAATCCATGGGAGGTATATTGCTTTTCATGATGGTTTGTTCCTGTCGGGTACTGTGAAGTTATGTGCTTGTTTTCGTCTTTTCCTCTTTGTAGATCAGTATTCTTATGTTTTGTGTCTCCCAACAGCTGAAAAACCCACGAGATTTGAGCACAGTGCAAATTATTTCAATCCCTGACTAAAAAGTAACTCAGTCATCAGTTCAAAAATTGAACAGATTTGAAGCCAGTGCAAATCTTTCCAATCCCCGACCAAAATATAACTCAATCCTCAACCCTAAAACATAACAGATTTGAACACAGTGCAAATCCTGTCAATCCCCGACTAAAATAAAACTCAGTCATCAATCCAAAAACCCACCAGATTTGAACACAGTGCAGATCTTTCCAGTCCCTAACTAAAATAAAACTCAGTCATCAACCCTAAAACCCACAAGATTTGAACAAAGTGCAAATCCTGCCAGTCCCCGACCAAAATATAACTCAGTCATGAACCCAAAAACCCACCAGATTTGAACATAGTGCAAATCTTTCCAGTCCCTAACCAAAATATAATTCAGTCATCAACCCAAAAACCCACCAGATTTGAACACAGTGCAAATCCTGGCAGTACCCGAACAAAATAGAACTCAGTTATCAAACCAAAAACCCACCTGATTTGAACACAGTGCAAATCTTTCCAGTCCCTAACCAAAATATAAAAAAGTCATCAACCCTAAAACCCACTAGATTTGAACACAGTGCAAATCTTTCCAGTCCCTAACCAAAATATAATTCAGTCATCAACCCAAAAACCCACCAGATTTGAACACAGTGCAAATCTTTCCAGTCCCTAACCAAAATATAATTCAGTCATCAACCCAAAAAACCCACCAGATTTGAACACAGTGCAAATCTTTCCAGTCCCTAACCAAAATATAATTCAGTCATCAACCAAAAAAACTGACGGTATGTACGGTATGTACGTTCGAAAAAGAATCTCGTATGTACGGCGTTCGAAAAAGAATCATGTACCGTACGTTCAAAAAAGAATGTTGTACATACGAAAAAGTACTTCGATCGATGATTTTTTTTCTACCTCCCGAAAAAAAAACTCCTCCCACACAAACAGTAATAATCTTTTCTTACCTTGAGATAGACAAAAAAATCACTTTTTCTATCTTGCAACAAAAAAAATCACTTCATAATCAGCCTTCTGACATCCAACTTATTTGAGTAGAGTTGCTATTTGGCACTCCGTCGGTGAACGTGGGATTCCACCTTATACTTAATTATCAGTATTCGGCAGGTTATCCGTGCTCTTATATTTTAGTCTGAAATAACAGCCTTGTACTGGAAAAAGAATTAGCTCGCATTGGACAAGAGGTGGTTTGCTGATAGATATTGTTTGAATTGGCCCCCAAACATATATGTCTTGAAAGCAATAAATCTCTATCCATTGCTTCTATATCAACAGGCACGAGGTACTGTTTTTCGTGACAGAGGAAAAAGAAGGCTGCAAATCAACAGCAGCAGCAACAACAACAACAACCATTTCATCAGGACGATTGTCGGAACGTCGGAACAAGCAAAGGTAAGAATGAGAGAGATGGGCATCAAAACCTCAATGGCAATTGATTGGTCTTCCACTCCACCGGCATTACTGATAATGTATTTCCTCTCTGTTTTTCTTCTTATTTTCATAGGAACGGATCAGAAGCAACGAATCGAAACCGAATCCTCAACCAGCAACCGGAAACCATCAAATAGAGGCAGGGAACAATCGAAACAAGCGGGAACGATCGAAGCAATCAAACAAATAGACCGTATCAACAAATCGAACGTATCAACAAATCGGAAGCATCAACAACGGGAGCAGACAGCAACATCGGTGAAATTGAAGGTGCGGCATCGATCGGACCAACGTCAGCATTCAATCGATCGGCATGTAGATTATATTATTCGTTGTTATTATTTACGCTATGTAGTACATCAATAGATACTCACCCATTTTGTTCAATTATCATGGTCCTTCCTCAGACACAACCGGCGAAACGCTATTCCTCCTTTTTACCGGCGCTTGGCAACGAATCGTCGAAACGCTCCTCCTCCACCGAAGTGGCAACGAATCAGCGAAAACGCTCCTCCTCCACCGGCAAGCGGCAACGAATCAGCGAAAACGCTCCTCCTCCACCGAAGCGGCAACGAATCAGCGAAAACGCTCCTCCTCCACTTTCAAGCGGCAACGAATCAGCGAAAACGCTCCTCCTCCACCGGCAAGCGGCAACGAATCAGCGAAAACGCTCCTCGAATCGTCGAAACGCTCCTCCTCCACCGAAGCGGCAACGAATCACCAAAACGCTCCTCCTCCTCCTCCACCGGCAAGCGGCAACAAATCAGCGAAAACGCTCCTCCTCCACCGGCAAGCGGCAACGAATCAGCGAAAACGCTCCTCCTCCACCGGCAAGCGGCAACGAATCAGCGAAAACGCTCCTCGAATCGTCGAAACGCTCCTCTTCCACCGAAGCGGCAACGAATCACCAAAACGCGCCTCCTCCACCGGCAAGCGGCAACGAATCAGCGAAAACGCTCCTCCTCCACCGGCAAGCGGCAACGAATCAGCGAAAACGCTCCTCGAATCGTCGAAACGCTCCTCTTCCACCGAAGCGGCAACGAATCACCAAAACGCTCCTCCTCCACCGGCAAGCGGCAACGAATCAGCGAAAACGCTCCTCCTCCTCCTCCACCGGCAAGCGGCAACGAATCAGCGAAGCGGCAACGAATCACCAAAACGCTCCTCCTCCACCGGCAAGCGGCAACGAATCAGCGAAAACGCTCCTCCTCCTCCACCGGCAAGCGGCAACGAATCAGCGAAAACGCTCCTCCTCCTCCACCGGCAAGCGGCAACGAATCAGCGGAAACGCTCCTCCTCCTCCACCGGCAAGCGGCAACGAATCAGCGAAAACGCTCCTCCTCCACCGGCAAGCGCCAACGAATCAGCGGAAACGCTCCTCCACTGGCAAGCGGCAACGAATCAGCGAAAACGCTCCTCCTCCTCCACCGGCAAGCGGCAACGAATCAGCGAAAACGCTCCTCCTCCTCCACCGGCAAGCGCCAACGAATCAGCGAAAACGCTCCTCCACCGGCAAGCGGCAACGAATCAGCGAAAACGCTCCTCCTCCTCCTCCACCGGCAAGCGGCAACGAATCAGCGAAAACGCTCCTCCTCCTCCACCGGCAAGCGGCAACGAATCAGCGAAATCGCTCCTCCTCCTCCACCGGCAAGCGGCAACGAATCAGCGAAAACGCTCCTCCTCCTCCACCGGCAAGCGGCAACGAATCAGCGGAAACGCTCCTCCTCCACCGGCAAGCGGCAACGAATCAGCGAAAACGCTCCTCCTCCTCCACCGGCAAGCGGCAACGAATCAGCGAAAACGCTCCTCCTCCTCCACCGGCAAGCGCCAACGAATCAGCGAAAACGCTCCTCCTCCTCCACCGGCAAGCGGCAACGAATCAGCGAAAATCATATTGTCATCGTCGTCCAACGACCATTCGTCTTAGCAACAACAATGGGATTCAAAACAACAACAAAGCAATTGCCAGCAAAAGCAATCAAGCAAAAATCCAAGAGGAAACGCGGGAAGACTGAGAGAAAGAAAACGACTTCAAATTTTCTCCAAAACGCAGCACCATCCTCATCAACAATCCACCAGACTTACAAACACTTGTTGGAGATCAAACCCAACAAGACAGCAGAAGGGGACAGGAATCGAGATGCAAAAGCAATTTTCAAACATGTCGAGGAAATAGCATTGAAAACAGTTCACAAAAATGGGTTTCAAGGAAAATTCATGGCTACAAATTGGGGCCGGACAAAAGTTGGAGAGAAGAAATATTCTTTGGCACAAGCAGTCTCTATAGACAGTCTCACGACATTGGATAGTACCAACGAGAAGTTTGTTCTAGCGTTTGCAGAATCAGAACCATCATTGAGAATCTTTGCAAAAGCTTCCACACAAATCGCAAAACGACGCTTGGGTACTCCCAAAAATATAGAAATCACAAGAACATTTGCTGGGCAGATTGTTGAATCTAAACCCAAAATAGGTCGAGGAACCAAATGTGACAGTGTAAACAGTGGATATGCTATTGTTGGGATGAGACCAAATCGATTTTCAAAAAAAATGTGGACTCGACAACGAAATACAACCTTGAACAGAAAGCCCTACACATTGTGAAGGAAATGCAGCTCAGTTTAACTCCAATGTCCAAATTTGTCAACCTTGAAACGACTGTGATGAATGAGGTTGTTAATCGTACAACGTTGAATGCAATCGGCCATCACGCAACGGCCTTTGCTATTGGAAAGGATTATCACTCAAAATGCCATACCGATGCCGATATGTTCTACACAAGGCTGACAGTTATTGCTCCAAAACATGTAAGTGATGAAGAGGTGATTTATTACTTTGTCTTCCCCACGTATGGAGTAAAAGTGCCATTGAGGTCAGGCGATACTCTATTGTTCAATCCATTAGTATTACATTGCTGTTCGAATCCAAAATACGAAGGCTGTTATATTATGAGCGCATATGTATCTCGCAAAACTGTACTTAGAGCTAACCCTCTTTAGTAATATTAAACAATAATTTTAAGTAAGTCGTTACATTCACCCTTGCTACTCAATTGAAACTGCTGTCAGAACTATCGCTGTCTGAACTGGATACATAATATAAATAGATAATCAAGTTGATTTAAGGTTGGGGATGGGCAGGATTTGTAAGTTCGGTCTTTGACGAACGAGTTATATTTTGATTAGGAACTGGAAAGATTTGCACTGTGCAAAAATTGGTGGGTTTTTGCGTTGACGATTGAATTATATTTTGGTCGGGGGTCGGAAGAATTTGCACTGTCTTCAAATCAGGTGGGTTTTTTGGTTGATAACTGAGTTATATTTTGCTCGGGGATCGGCAGGATTTGCACTGTGTTCAAATATGGTTGGTTTTTTGGTTCACGATTGAATTATATTTTGGTCGGGGGTCGGAAGAATTTGCACTGTCTTCAAATCAGGTGGGTTTTTTGGTTGATTACTGAGTTATATTTTGCTCGGGGATCGGCAGGATTTGCACTGTGTTCAAATATGGTTGGTTTTTTGGTTCACGATTGAATTATATTTTGGTCGGGGGTCGGAAGAATTTGCACTGTCTTCAAATCAGGTGGGTTTTTTGGTTGATTACTGAGTTATATTTTGCTCGGGGATCGGCAGGATTTGCACTGTGTTCAAATATGGTTGGTTTTTTGGTTCACAATTGAATTATATTTTGGTCGGGGTCGGAAGAATTTGCACTGTATTCAAATCAGGTGGGTTTTTTTGTTGATTACTGAGTTATATTTTGGTCGGGGATCGGCAGGATTTGCACTGTGTTCAAATATGGTTGGTTTTTTGGTTCACGATTGAATTATATTTTGGTAAGAGACTGGAAAGATTTGCACAGTGTTAATTGGCGGGATTTACACTGTGCTAAAATCTGGTTGGTTTTTGAATTGATGACTGAGTTATATTTTGGTTAGGGACTGGAGAGATTTGCACTGTGTTCAAATCTGGTGAGTTTTAGGGTTGACGATTTAATTATATTTTGGTTCGGGACTGAAAAGATTTGCACAGTGTTCAAATCTGGTTGGTTTTTGGGTTGATGGCTGAGTTATATTTTAGTCGAGAATTGGCTTGATTTGCACTGTGCTAAAATCGTGTGGGTTTTTAGGTTCATGACTGCGTTATATTTTAGTCGGGGACTGGAAAGATTTGCACTGTGTCTAAATCTGGTGGGTTTTAGGGTTGACGATTTAATTATATTTTGGTTCGGGACTGAAAAGATTTGCACTGTGTTCAAATCTGGTTGGTTTTTGGGTCCATGACTGCGTTATATTTTAGTCAGGGACTGGCAGGATTTGCACTGCGCTAAAATCTTGTGTGTTTTTGGGTTGATGACTGCGTTATATTTTGATTGGGGATCCGCAGGATTTGCACAGTGCTAAAATCTGGTTGGTTTTTGGGTTGATGACTGAGTTATATTTTAGTCGGGAATTGGCAGGATTTGCACTGTGCTAAAATCTGGTGGGTTTTTGAATTGATGACTTTTAGTCGGGAATTGGCAGGATTTGCACTGTGCTAAAATCTGGTTGGTTTTTGGGTTGATGTCTGAGTTATATTTTAGTCTGGAATTGGCAGGATTTGCACTGTGCTAAAATCTTGTGTGTTTTTGAATTGATGACTGAGTTATATTTTGGATAGGGACTGGAAAGATTTGCACTGTGTCTAAATCTGGTGGGTTTTATGGTTGAAGATTTAATTATATTTTGGTTAGGGACTGAAAAGATTTGCACTGTGTTCAAATCGGGTTGGTTTTTGGGTTGATGACTGAGTTATATTTTAGTCGGGTATTGGCAGGATTTGCACTGTGCTAAAATATGGTGGGTTTTTGTAATAGGACCAAAGATCGCTACGTCGTTATTATTTGTTATTTTATCTGTTACTGTTAAGATGTTGGAAAGAGTTATCAATAAGATTATGATCGGATTGTTTCTGGACCATATTGTTTTCTCATTTACTAATTTGTCTTTCCTTTGTGTGGAAATACACGTATCGGGAGTTTGATACTCATAGATACTCGCGTTGTGTGTTCGACCTTCAGCGCTTTAAGTATTTCTTGATACTCACAAGCGCTTATGTATACTTCACTTATTGCGCTCTTCGTGTGATAAAAGATCTAGAACACTTTGGATTCGTATGTCTTGTTTTGTATTACATAATACGTATTACGTATTACGTTTACGTAAAACAATAATACGTATTACGTATTACGTTTACGTAAAACAATAATACGTTTTACGTATCACGTTTACGTAAAACAATACATATACGTAAATCGTATGTTACGTGTGACCCGATTTACGTATCGCGTATACGTATACTTCACGCTTGACTTAGTAATTCAATACACCCTTGGATGGTCCTTGGACTGTCCGTCTCATATAAATAGATAGGCCTCACCTTCTTATGGTGGCTTCCAGCATGGTGTTTGGTGGGGTAATCCGCCAGGTTATGTTTTCCCGGTTCCCAGAAGATATTAAATTGCCCTTGCTCAGCTCTGTTTCTTAACCAATAGAAACGCATGTCAATGGCTTTAGATCTCTTCTGCTTGATCGTGCCGTTTAATATGCCTTCCGCAGTGTTATTGTTGGTCTTCAGCGGGGTAGCTGGTTGTGGATGCCCCAGCTCGATGAGACACTGCCTGACTGGTATTGCCTCTCTTGCGTTCAAGAATAAAGATGCTACCTCGGCTTCGGCCGCGGATGCCATCACATTCTTGATTATTTTCGCCAATACGAGAATGGGCCCATTGAAAGTGTTTCCCATCATATCGCCCAGATAGTGATATCCCCCTGCTCGGCTCTTGGCCCCTGGGCATACTAGGTACGCCGCATCACTATCCACTCGGAGTATCATGTCACTGGCTCTGTAGATTATGGTGGCGTTCGGGTTGCAGGCTGCGTAATTGAGGAAATGTTTCGTCGCCAAGAGGGTAGTTTGGTTGTCCTTGGCTGAAGCTATGTCGTTGAGTGCGTGGAGCATGGTGTTGTCCACAGCCCGAGCATAGAACAGGAACTTTCCTGTGACTTGTTGTATGAATTTGATCTCGTCGTCGGTCAATGTGGAAGTATCCTCGAGTTTTGCATATTGTATTTTTGCGCCATAGGCCGGTATGTCAGCACGTGAGGGGCCTGCATATGTACGCGAAGGTCTCACGTGTTCAAATTCCTTTAGGGCTTGTTCCACGTAGCCATCCATCGATAATTGAACTTCCCGCTTGTCGTAGTCCCAACGGAGGTGGACCCCCACGTATTGTTTTCCCAACCAGTCGACCTTGAAGGTGTATTTGGTCCCTATGGCCTCGACTAGGTGATTGACGTCGTCTTGTTGTGTGTATTTAATCCCAAAGTCGTCCACGACTAGGGTAAAACTGATGTCCCTCTCGTCATGGAGAAATAGTCCCTCGGTGTGGGGTGCCTTCTGGTAGCCGTATTGTTGTAGGTGGTTTACCAAGTCATCATGCGCTATTTTTCCACTCTGTTTTAGTCCGTACCACGCCTTTTTGATGCGGGCATAAACATATTCCCCTTGCTTAAGTTCCTCCAGGTTGTAGGCGACACGTATCCGCGGAGGAATCATATCCCACCTGAATTTTACGTACTCGGGCTCATCGAGTGTGGAGCATAAATACATGTTTGAAATGTCGCCTGTACAGTATTTCGCCCCGGGGGTGGATATCACGCTGTTCCAATGGGTTTTAATGGTCTCCATACTCGCGGTGCGGGTTGATACATTGCCATGGTATTCCAATTGGTCTCCCCCTGCGGTTATTCTTGTTCGATAGGGGTCGGCTTTCTCGGGGCGTATGGCGACTGTGTACCGGGGGTAGGTTACTTTCTTGTGTACAGGTACATCCTGTCTGCGTATCCAATCTAACACATCCATCCCTTCTATATGATTGCTCCGGAAGCCCTGGAATAATCGCCCAAATTCGTCTTCACCTGACTTGAGCCATAACTCCCGCACTTGGCACTTCGGATGCTTGATGAGATCCCGATAGGCAGCCCACTTGCTCAAATCTTCGTCCCATATGGAGCCCCCACACGCTAGATGGGGGGTGTATGTCGGTCCGGCCCGCTGTTCGTTCGCTTGCTTTGGTACTGGGAAGCCCAATGGGGCATGCTGGTATGTCCCCATGAGGGCCTTAGGCTTAATTTTGGATTTTGAGTAGTATTGGTCTGACTTGTAGAATCGGGATATTTCACCATGAGTGTAGTCAGCCGTGTCCCCGTCGGTGAACTGGACTGAGTAGTATTGATTTGTTTGGTCATAGCTGGTCACCTCTCCCTCATACCACCCCGTGTTAAACCGTTTTCTTATGATGGTCCCTATTGCCCAGGGGTGTCCTCGTCGGGCGCTGAGTCGTTGCGTAGGCTTCGCATGAGTTTGGGTAGAATTTGTTTCACGTCCTATCGGCACCCTTGGAGGTTCGCGTGCATTCACAGTTGGGCTGGTTGATGTGGTATTGGGCCCGATCTGTTTTTCTTGGGGATCCGTCTCTCCACTTAAGGGTTGCGGCGCCTCCACGTTAAGTATTTCTTGCACTCGGCGTAGGGCTTCATTGATCTGCGTCCCTTGTTCCACGTAGGGAATCGGCGGATGGGGCTTAGTTGTTACTTCTTTTAAATCTTGGAGGATCATAATTAATCGATCCGTGGAAGACGTTTGTGGCATCTGGGCTTTTGGGAAAAATGCCACCGTATTACTCACTCTGGTGGCCCTACTCTTTCCCCCAATACAGGTGTAGTTCCGGTAGTGTTTTAACGCTGGGCCCACGTAGAAACCTCTCGTCCCATGGTCCTGCCATGCTCCGCGCTCTTGGGTCCTATCATGGATGATGACTCTACATCCGAATGGGGCCATTGGGTGTTTGTTGTAGTCGTAGATCCCGTGGCGTAGCTCGTACGCGGACAGTTTGGGCTGTGTTCGGGATGCGCGTAATAGGTTGAGGGTGATGATCGCTTGTGGTATTAGTAGATCCCAATCGTCTATGGGAAAGGTATCATCCACCCCATTCAACCCGGCTATGAAGTGGTTTTTGAAGGTCTGTATTGCCCGCTCCGCGTGGTTGAGCCGGTGGTCCCCTGGGGATGCCAATTGGTAGTCTAAGTTGTTCCGCGTGATGTAGGTGATTAGCTTCCTGGATGTCTCATTGTCCATTCGTACGATCTTGGCGTGGGTGTTGCTCTCCTTCATCCGATCGTAGCACTTGGCGAAACCATAGAGTATGTCTTCACTCTTACGAGACTTGATGGGTTCCACGTCAATGTAGTTGGAGTCGTAATCATACATCAGGAATACGTATTGGTGTCCACGGCGTGATGTGACAGGGTATCTGCCTGGTAGGTCCCACGCTATGAGTTCCTTGGGTTCATCGTTGGTCGGTTGCATGTCTGATGCTGACACAATGTCCACGCAGACTTCGTGTGTCTTCTTCTGGTGGGCTTGAGATGACTGAGTGTTGGGCGCCGCTTGGTCTATTTTTGTTGATTTCTTCTTTGGTTTGCGCGTGCTCTGTATCCCCTGTCGGACCATCTGGAGGTGGCCCATGATGGTTTCCTCTGACGCCAGTAGGAACCGATTAACTCGCTGGGCAGTTAGCCCCGGCCAGGTGGCAAATGAACCTCGTTCGATGGCGCGTATCCACGTTTCCTTGGTGGGATAGCCTGCTGCTGCGTGGTAGAAAGCTATGAGCTTGGGAACGGCTTGAATCTGGTATGCTCCCGCCCCAGTGTGTATCTGTAGTTGTTTGTCTGAATCTGAAAATGGTGGGGGGGGGTTCGTCACCCTTGGAGATTTAGCCGGCCCCCGTGTGATTGTGTCTGTGTCTGAAACGGGGGGGGGTAGCTGTTTTGGTTGGATGGAGGGGGACCATGTAGAGGTCCCGGAGGGGATCCCGAGTGCCGAGCAACACTGTGTGGTTGGTGGGCCCCATGACCTCCACTTTATCCTTGGTAAACGTCACGCTGCACCCATTGTTGCACAACTTCGGCACCGAGACGAGGGGGAGGTCCACGTCATCGAACTTATGGCAGCCTCGCGCTGCGAGTGGTAACAAGGGGAGGTCCAGGACATCGGTGGCTTGTGATGCCATGGTGCTACCATTGGCACACCCTACGATGACGGCCCCGGGTGTCTCCCGGTGGGCACCTCCCTGATATGAGGTGGGCACGAAATGATCGGTGGCGGCTGAGTCTAGGGCTCCAAATCCGGGCGCCGGGGGCGTGACGGATGCCATGGCAAAGGTTACGCGTTTGTTGTTGCCGGAGGGCCGTTGGGAAGTGCGACTCGAAGGGGCACGTAAGATACTTAGTAATGACGTTGACTTGGGGCTGTTACTACTATGACGATTAAGTATGTTACTGTGCTCCTCCCCACACCGTCAGGGGGAGGGGCTGTCGTGGGTGTCCCGCGTGATGGGGTGGCTCCACTTCATCCATCTGTCCTCGCGCTGGGTTGATCCACCCATTTTGTTGGCAAATGTGGCCCCTACTTGGTGGTTCGGTTTGAACCGGAAGCAATCTCCTCCATCGTGCGAGAGATTGACGCCGCACGAGTGACAGTAGTGCTTGTACTGTTTCCACTGGGATGGTGGTTTGTTCGTAGCCTGGTGCTGTCGGTGTCCCGTTTGCTGTGGTTGGTGGGACTGCGGGACCTGTTGCGGGCCGGTTCCACTTTGGGTTTGTTGACTGGCGACCAACATTCCCATTTGTTGTGTGAGGGCGGACAGGGCGGACTCCAACTGGTGGTTTGACATGGTTAGGGTGGATGCTGCCGTTGCCGATTCCGCCTGGGACTTGAGATCCTGGCAGACACTGACGAGGGCCCGTTGGTTGTCCTCAATGAGGGCAAGTCGTTGGTCATGCTGGATTTCCACCTTGTTAGCTGACCCGGTGGAGGCATGGTAGCTACTGTATAATTCCTTGAGGCGTAGCCCCCAAAAGCGTTTGTATTGCGACAGTTCCTGTTCCTCTGTGTTCGCGTCGACTGCCGCCCGGTGTTGTTTCCATGCTTCCTCCACTCTGTGGAGTGTAATGGGGTCGTGTTTGCTCCGCTTGAAGGCCATGTGGGCGTGGTCCATCATTTGGGCTGCTGTCACCTTGGCCGTAGCCGGTAGGACGTTGATTTGGTATTGGTATTTGGTGAGTAGGCGGAAGTATTCTTTGGGGCCCAATGGGCTGGGGATGTAGTCGAGTTCCCGCATCTTCTTGGCGATTTCAGCAGTCAAATCACGCTGTGCGTCCGATGTACACAGCTCGTCCTCCATGTGTTGGAAGGCCTCAAGGGCTGTGGTCCCTCTGGCGAAGGCCTCCAACCCTGGGTCTTTTAACTCGTGGAGCATCCTGGGGAATTTCTTGTCGGTTAACAGGAGGGCCTCCCGATTGTACTTGTTCCATTCCACGAATAGAGTTCTGCTTCGTTTCCACAGTTTGTAAGTATCTGACGTGAGCTCCACTGTGCTGTCTAGCTCGGAGGGCTCGGCGGGCGCCGTGGGATACACTGCGTTTGGGTTCCTCTCCCGAGCCCGGTACTGTTCCTCTGTCTCTAAGAGAAAAGCGTATCCCCCCCCTTGTATGTATTTTGTGGAGGTCACTTCGGCCAGTGCGTTTGTAAGGGCTTTCTTGAACTCATACACGTCGATGCTGGTCGGGATTTGGATCGGCTTCAGTTGTGCAGGCTCCATCAGTTCCTTCAGCGCGTCGTAGTAGTCTCCTCTCTTCTTGGACATGGTGTCTTCACTCTCGTCACTGTCGCTCTCTTCTCCATACTCTGCCAATAATTGATTCTGGTTTTGTAGTTGGTTGGCTTGGTTGAGCGTATACTCACGTAGGTCGTAGTTGTCTTCGGTCAGGTCCTCTAGTCGCCCTCGTAGGTATCGGAGTTCGTGTTCAGTGTCGATGCTGGTGTCTGGGGTGACTCCTCTGTAGGCTGGAGAATTGTTGTGTTCTGTATTGTTCCCTTCTGGCATCTGCTGCGTTAATTGCTGGTGTAGTAATCTTATCGATAACTAATAGGACCAAAGATCGCTACGTCGTTATTATTTGTTATTTTATCTGTTACTGTTACGATGTTGGAAAGAGTTATCAATAAGATTATGATCGGATTGTTTCTGGACCATATTGTTTTCTCATTTACTAATTTGTCTTTCCTTTGTGTGGAAATACACGTATCGGGAGTTTGATACTCATAGATACTCGCGTTGTGTGTTCGACCTTCAGCGCTTTAAGTATTTCTTGATACTCACAAGCGCTTATGTATACTTCACTTATTGCGCTCTTCGTGTGATAAAAGATCGAGAACACTTTGGATTCGTATGTCTTGTTTTGTATTACATAATACGTATTACGTATTACGTTTACGTAAAACAATAATACGTATTACGTATTACGTTTACATAAAACAATAATACGTATTACGTATCACGTTTACGTAAAACAATACATATACGTAAATCGTACATTACGTGTGACCCGATTTACGTATCGCGTATACGTATACTTCACGCTTGACTTAGTAATTCAATATTTTGGGTTGATGACTGAGTTGTATTTTAGTCCGGAATTGGCAGGATTTGCACTGTGTTCAAATCTGGTTGGTTTTTGGGTTGATGACTGCGTTATATTTTAGTCAGGGATTGGCAGGATTTGCACAATGCTAAAATCTGGTGGGTTTTTGAGTTATTGACTGAGTTATATTTTAGTCGGGAATTGGCAGGATTTGCACTGTGCTAAAATCTGGTTGGTTTTTGAATTGATGACTGAGTTATATTTTGGTTAGGGACTGAAAAGATTTGCACTGTGTTCAAATCCGGTTGGTTTTTGGGTTGATGACTGAGTTATATTTTAGTCGGGGATTGGCAGGATTTGCACTGTGCTAAAATCTGGTTGGTTTTTGGGTTGATGACTGCGTTATATTTTAGTCGTGGATTGGCAGGATTTGCACAATGCTAAAATCTGGTGGGTTTTTGGGTTATTGACTGAGTTATATTTTAGTCGGGAATTGGCAGGATTTGCACTGTGCTAAAATGAAAAGAATTCACCGTGTAAAGCGTATCGCACGTACGCAGAATCACAGAGGCAAATAACCTTATTCGTAAGGTTATTTAACCTGAGTGAATAATCGTCGGTGATTAATCCATATGGATTGTCTCTTAGAGGGAATTTTCCCAACTGCTCACTCTTCGAAGAATTAACAACTCTAAAACACTATCATGCCCTAAAATCTATGTACAACCTAGTACTAATTCTACATAATAAGGTACAAATACTGTGATATTCCAATGAGAATATCACGGTGAATTATACGGTAAAAGACCGATCGAAGATGGTTTGCGTGTGTTTTGTGTCTTAAGAATTACATGTGTTTTGTATGCTTAAAATTACACGATACGACGAGTAATTTACCGACGAGTAATTAACCTGTCGATCGACACAGGCAAGGACGATCGAATTGTAACAAAGGTCTTACTCACTAAATCAATCAACCAAAAGGACGATTGCGATTTGTTTGTTTGTTACGACACACTTTTACTAGTTTATCAGACCCACAGCACTCTACGAGCTGTGGAGGACGAATGGCGTTTCCACCGAGAAACGCAGTTGAGCTCGAAGACCAGACGAATCTGGATTAGCCTGATCAGCTACCGGCATCAACCCTCAAGGATGTAAAAGGGGCAATTGCTTGCGGAGCCCTGGAATAGACCAACACCAGGGCGGTCTCCCTGAAAGAAGAGACCAAAGAACCGAACCAAGGTGGTGGCTCCACCGGGTTTCGGGATCCAGCAAACAAGCAAGGGAAAAGGGCTGGACGATTCAGATGAAAGAGTCGCCCAGGTTGGCATCAGTTGAAAGGAATCAATATCCAATTCGAGAACACTGATCTTTCACTGAAAACTAGAACGACGTGAGCCAGAAGATTGAGCCTGAAGTAATCTGTGGAGGAACAAATTGCAAAGAGCGTCTGCCCGCAAGAAGGAACAGATTGCAAAGAGCATCTGGCACGAAAAAACAAAAAAATCCAAAGATATGAGAACACCAAATCTCGAAGATCGAAGGATCCAAAAGGAAAAGAGAACACTAAATTCTCAAGAAACAATCTTTCACCACAGAAATACAGAATGAGCAAAATCCCAAGAAAGGATAGGAAAGCTCACAATCTTGATTTGCAACAAAAGCAAAAGCTCACACAAATAACAAATACAGACAACCGGAACGAAAATAAAAAACTCGATCCGAACAAAAGTATAACCAAACCGGAACAAAAATTCGATCCGGAAAAATACAGAACGACTGTCACAACTAATACCAGTTTCTCACATCCAATCCTCGATTTAATTACACTCTTCCACCCAATACCAACTTCCATCGGATACCCCACTACAAATCGCCCATCCATATTTCATCACAAAATAATTCCATACACCATTTGAAATATCGCACTCCACCATGGTACGAACTAGAGCCGATGCCGACATAGAAGAAACAAAAATGGAAGTGGACGAGGACGATCCACAGAATTCTAATGACAACAATGGAAGAGGTATGCAAGAAAAGGAAGATTTGGAAGATAAAATCATGGAAGTCATGGAAAGGGCCTTTGGGGACCCAGAAACAAACTCAACCATGAAGAGAATCATCGACCAAGAAATAAAGAAGAGAGTCAGGGCAATGAGAGATGCAGAAAGAAGGGGTGAGAATCCAGGTGACGCGGATAGTGAAAATGATGAGGACGAACGAAATGATGCTGACCAAAATGCAGAGAACGCAAGAGCTGAACGACTGGGAAGAAGGTCGTCCCAACCCAGGATAAAAATCAGGGGATTCAACAATGGTAGATTTCTGAACCCAGAACAGCTTGCTTTCAGGAGCAGCCTAATGGATTTTGGTATCAACTATGAATCAGCCGAAGAAATTATGAGGGGAGGGATGTCTAATATTCGTGAAATTACAGACCTCAACAAGGAAAGCATTAAATCGTTCATGCATGGATTGAAATCTATCAATCCGGACTGTCCTAATCCAAAAAGTATCCACTATGGTAACAGGCTATCATCGAGGCTCCTAACTTGGGCAAATTGGGCCCGGTATCAACCATTGATTGGAGTCAAGCCAAGGGCTATCGACTGGAACGCAAACCCAAACAACCTGGAACTGCAGCAATTCAGAATCAAGATGATGGAATCAAGTGTGAAATCACAGGAAAAGGCAACTCCACCCGAGCTAAAGGATCTCACAAAATTCAGGGAATGGGAGGAAGGCTTCCGACAAAACCTGAGATACAGATTCAACTCTGAGGGATTCCCAATCTTGTATGTCATAAGACCCCAAGAAAAGGAAGAAGTTACTGACGAAGCCAGGGCTGGAACAGTTGGGCAAAGTACAACAGATACTTATCCAACTTGGAGTGATTACAATGAAAGATGTGGCGTTCTGTCAGGTCACCAGTACGATGAGGACAACAACGTCGTCTGGAGGTTGCTGTGTGATGCAACAAGAAAAGGTCCTGGTTGGGAATATGTGGCACATTTCCAAAACACTGCACTGAATTCTGGTAATGCCAGAAACGCTTTCATTTCTCTCATGCAACATGCTTACACTGATACCAATATCACTATGGTTCTGAATAAGACATATCAGGATATGAAAGATTCACACTACACTGGAGATTCCAAGGGTTATGACTGGAACAAGCACAAGCGAAATTGGACTGCTTTTCATGGAACAATTCTAAGATTTGAAAAGAATCATAACGAAAGAAGATTTGTTTGGGATTTTATCAATTCAATCAGTGATGAGCGACTTGATGCTGCAAAAGCAGATGCAATTGATGAGAGCAAAGACTATCGTGACAACTTCAATGAATGTTTGATTCTATTCACCAATCGTCTTGGATTGAAAAAGCTTGCAACCGGGAAGAGTAAAAGAGGTTCCAGAAGTTTGTATTCTATGGGCACAACCAGCAACAAAAAGCAAAAAACAACTGGAACCTTTACAGGAAAAGTTGAGTGCAAGCCTTACCCAACAAGTGTTTATAAAACAATGTCAAAAGAACAGCACCAGGAGCTTTACCAGATGAGACAGGCTAAAAAGAAACGAAATCTCAAGGCTGCTGAGACTAAAAAGAAAGAAACTGAAAATGAAGGCGCGGGTGACAGTTTTGGATCAAAATCTAAGAAATGACATAATAACCGGACACTATCACTAGAACACAAATTGTTAAAAATGGTGAGCCGGTCATTATACCAGATGAATGTTCCTGTAGGTTTTGATGATGGGGAAATGAAGAAGGATATTGTGAGTTAGACTCACATGCAGATACTACCGCAGCAGGAAGCAATATGGTATTGCTGAATCCTGATCAGATCACAACACACGTTGATGTTGCACCTTTTTCTGAAGAATACAAGCCCATCAAGAAAATCCCCATTGGAAGCTGTGCGACTGCATGGACGAATCCAACATCAGGCCAAGTATATATCATAGTGTTCCATCAAGCACTGTACTTTGGGGACAAATTGAAAAACAGCTTGATATGCCCAAATCAAGTGAGGGACTGCAATTTCAACTCTGTTGAAGAGACACCTCGCCAATTTGATCCAAGATCCAAGCATGGAATTACAATTCAAACTCCACTGGAGGATGATGATCCGAAGAAAGTTTTTATCAAACTGAGTATGAGAAACGTGATCTCATATTTCCCCACAAGAAAGCCCACAAGAATTGAGCTTGACGAATGTCAACATTTGATAGCAACAAATGATACCCCCTGGGATCCACATTCACTGAAGTTCAGGATGGCCGAGCTAGCCATTGACAATGGAGATCCAATTTCAGGGGACCAGTTCAGCCTTCAAGCTATGTCGACCGAAGAGGACCAAGCAATGGATACAAGTTCGGTTGTAACAGAACCTGCTAGTAATGTTACAAATAAACTTCCCAACACCAGCTTAGGAAAAGAACGGCATCCAAGTGTCATGCAGCAATGCAAACTGATGAGGGTCCATCAAGTATCCACAAGGAGAATGCTAACTGAATGCCAGATTGCAACAGATGGAAATATTGCTCATCGGATTTCTTCAGTAAGGAATATTTCAAGCGCGCGAAGGGTAGACCAATTTTTGTTTGATGATACAGAATTTGACTTTATGGAAGCTCCTGAAGCAGAATCAAAACAGGCCCCTAGCTTGCAAGAAATTGACAATACACTAGAAAGAAGGTCTCTTGACAGAAGAAATCAATGGGGGCCATCAGTGATAACAATTGAAGGTCCAAACAAAGTTGACTGTGAACGCCTAGCCAAAACTTGGAACATTAGTTTTAAGAAAGCTGAGCAGACATTGAAAGTCACGACGCAGAAGGCACTCAGGAATTTGCAATCACCATTGATGAAGCGGCTGCCTACTCAGCGCTTCAGGAACAAGAGAGTCGCACAAGGAACCTGGTACACTGATACATGGCATGCAAGAACCACGAGTATTATGAGGCAAGAAAAATGTGCACAGATCTTCACAAATGGAAATGGGTTTGAAGTATTTATACCAATACAGGACAAATCACAAGCCCACCAAAGACTGAAGACATTTATTCATGAAATTGGAATTCCAGAGCATTTGATTTCTGATAGTGCGCCAGAACAAGGATCCCCAAGAACCTACAAAACACACTGGAATTCAATTGTAAAGCGCAACCATATCCATCAGACATTCATCCAGCCGCATTGCCCATTCCAAAATCGGGCAGAACAAGCAATTGGCCATCTTGGTAGTGCAATCACAACCAAGTCTGCAAAGAAGAAGTCACCGAGAAGATTATGGTCATTTTGTGGTGAACTATGTGCCAATATCAGGCAGCGAACAGCCTCCAACAACCCTTCTTCAATGGGGAGAACCCCATTTGAATTGGTCCATGGCTATAGACCGGATATTACATTATACACTTCATCAGAATGGTATGATTTTGTGTTTTATTATGAAAAAGGTGATTCTTCCACCCGAGGTGTTGAAAGGCTGGCGCGATGGTTGGGCCCCTGTGGGAATAGGGTAGGTGGGGGGGATTGTTTTTGGCTACTGCCCGAGTCGGCAATACCAATATCTACAAATTCAATAAGACCCGTCAAGGAATTTGAATGGCGGGACAGAGATATCCTCAGAAGAATGGAAGCAATTGACAAATCAATTGAATCCAAGATTGGAGATGAAGTAAAGGATAGCGCATCATTCTTCCAGGAAAACTACCCAGAGCCCCAAATAGAGCTATTTGAGAATCAACCAGTAGAAACACCGGATATGAAACTTGAAATGGCTGAGCCAGAAGCATCGGTAGAAGATGTTGATGAACCAGATGAATATCTGGGAAATGAAGTGATCATTGAAAGAGGTGATGAAAGACTCAAAACAGACCGATAGGAATCAGAAATGAGAATCCCATACTAGACACGAGGCTGTATAAATTGCAACTACCCGATGGTACAATGGAGGAATACACGGCAAATATTGTGGCAGAAAGTCTGTATAGTTCTGTTGATGATGACGGACGGATGTTCACTCTACTGGATGAGCTCATTGACCATGAAAAAGACAACACTGCTTTAAGCGATGAGGAAGCGACAACTATAGCAAAAAATGGCAGGAAAACCCATAAACCTACAACTAGGGGTTGGAGAATTTTAGCCAGTTGGAAAGATGGCACTGAATCTTGGTGTAAGCTAAGTGATGTGAAAGAGTCATTTCCAGTGCAATTGGCTGAATATGCTATCAACAATAATCTTGAAAAAACACCAGCATTCCGATGGTGGGTGCACAAAATTTTGAGAAGGAAGGATCGAATCCTTAAAGCGGCCAAAACAGCAAAGTATTGGTTGAAGACTCACAAATATGGAGTTGAATTGCCACATTCAATCAAACAAGCGCTGGCTATTGATAAGAAAACAGGGACCGACCACTGGGAAAGAGCAATTCATAAGGAAATGACAAATAATATGGCAGCGTTTGAATTTTCTGATGATGATGTTATTCCAGTTGGCCATAAGCAGATAACAACTCATATGATTTTTGATATCAAGCTTGGATCCCTAACAAGGAAGGCCAGTTTGGTAGGGGACGGTCACAAAGTCCCTGCAGTGGCCAAAGAAAATACTTATTCATCAGTTCCCAGTCGAGACTCAGTAAGAATATTCTTTCTGCTGGCAGCGCTGAATGATTTGAAGGTTCTATCAGCTGATATTCAAAATGCATATTTGACAGCCCCAATTAAAGAGAAATACTTTCTAAAAGCGAGAGCAGAAGATGGTTTTCCACCTCACCTTGCAGGAAGGCCTTGCAAGATTGTCCGCGCATTGTATGGACTGCCGGTTGCTGGTGCATCTTTCAGGTCATACCTCACCCAGCATTTGAGAGATCTTGGATATTCACCTTGCAAGGCAGATCCGGATGTGCACTTAAGAATTGAAACCAGGAAAGATGGATCCAGATACTGGGCAATGCTCATTGCATACGTAGACGA
This sequence comes from Pseudo-nitzschia multiseries, assembly GCA_037355745.1. Classification (NCBI taxonomy): domain Eukaryota; phylum Bacillariophyta; class Bacillariophyceae; order Bacillariales; family Bacillariaceae; genus Pseudo-nitzschia; species Pseudo-nitzschia multiseries. The sequence goes on along the minus strand of CM074783.1, from coordinate 28,254,663 downwards.
TATCTTATGTTCTGGCGAAGATCCAAAGTTCCAGCTTGAAAACATTGAACGAAAGTTCAAATTGAAGGATGATACGATTGAAGAGCCAACTCTGTATTTGGGAGCTGATATTGGGAAATTCTACTTTGAAGGTGATTCAAAGCCAAGATGGTCATTATCAAGCACTAAGTATACAGCGAAAGCTGTTGCAGCACTCGAACAAGAGTTAGGAACTGAAAAATATGGCTACAAGTATCTACCAAAAACAGCATCCAGTCCACTGTCACATGATTACCGACCGGAAATTGATATATCAGAAGAATTGAATCCTGAATTGCAAAATTACTATCAAGGTTTAATTGGAGTTCTCAGGTGGATTTGTGAACTAGGAAGACTTGACATAGTAATGCCAGTCTCACTGATGTCAAGGTATTTGGCACAGGCAAGGATCGGGCATTTGAATCAGTTGTTTCACATATTTGCATATTTGAAAAAGTACAACAGGTCAAAACTGGTTTTTGATGATACTGTACCAAGTGTTGATGAAAGTAAATTTCAAAAATGTGACTGGTCTGAATTTTATCCTGGTGCCGCTGAAGTCATACCAACAGATATGCCTGAAGCTTTGGGAAAACATGTGACGATGAGCTGTTTTGTCGATGCTGACCATGCTGGATGCAAGGCAACAAGGAGATCTCATACTGGTGTTATTATCTTCATTAATAATGCACCGATCATTTGGTTTTCCAAAAGACAAACAACAGTTGAGACATCAACTTTTGGATCTGAAATCATTGCTTTGAAAATTGCAATCCAATTGGTTGAAGGTCTAAGGTACAAGTTGAGAATGATGGGTGTTCCAATTGATGGAAGCACAAACGTGTATTGTGATAATGATTCTGTTGTCACGAATGTTACGCGACCCGAAAGCCCATGTAAGAAGAAGCACAACAGCATTGCATACCACAAAGCACGCGAATCTATTGCAGCAGGGATTATCAGAGTTGCAAAGGAACCAGGTTCAACAAATATTGCTGATTTGTTTACAAAGCTAATGAGTGGCGCTGTTTTCCGGGAACATTGTTCTCGTTGCATGTGGTAAGAGATTTAATAAAAGGAAAATCAATCGTTTGATGGAATGTTCGATCGATCGTTCGATCGAAGTAACAAGTTGATTTTATGTTCGATATGCAATGAGCATTTCGAAGATGGATAATTTGATCCATAAATACAATATATCAAACCGGCAAGGATCAGGGCAAAATGCCATGATACAAGCCAGAATGAAAGGCAAAACGCCGCCCCATTTCTTTTGATAGGGCCTCTGATGGTAGACTGGATACAGTTTGGTATTCAACACGACTCACGATGAATAGGTTAAGTCATAGAATCCAGTCGCTTGACGGTTGGAGGATTTACGACTGAAGGGGACTGAAAAGAATTCACCGTGTAAAGCGTATCGCACGTACGAAGAATCACAAAGGCAAATAACCTTATTCGTAAGGTTATTTAACCTGAGTGAATAATCGTCGGTGATTAATCCATATGGATTGTCTCTTAGAGGGAATTTTCCCAACTGCTCACTCTTCGAAGAATTAACAACTCTAAAACACTATCATGCCCTAAAATCTATGTACAACCTAGTACTAATTCTACATAATAAGGTACAAAAACTGTGATATTCCAATGAGAATATCACGGTGAATTATACGGTAAAAGACCGATCGAAGATGGTTTGCGTGTGTTTTGTGTCTTAAGAATTACATGTGTTTTGTATGCTTAAAATTACACGATACGACGAGTAATTTACCGACGAGTAATTAACCTGTCGATCGACAAAGGCAAGGACGATCGAATTGTAAAAAAGGTCTTACTCACTAAATCAATCAACCAAAAGGACCATTGCGATTTGTTTGTTTGTTACGACACACTTTTACTAAAAATCTGGTTGGTTTTTGAATTGATGACTGAGTTATATTTTGGTTAGGGACTGAAAAGATTTGCACTGTGTTCAAATCTGGTTGGTTTTTGGGTTGATGACTGAGTTATATTTTAGTCGGGGATTGGCAGGATTTGCACTCTGCTAAAATCTGGTTGGTTTTTGGGTTGATGACTGCGTTATATTTAAGTCGGGGATTGGCAGGATTAGCACAATGCTAAAATCTAGGTGGGTTTTTGGGTGATTGACTGAGTTATATTTTAGTCGGGAATTTGCAGGATTTGCACTGTGCTAAAATCTGGTTGGTTTTTGAATTCCTGACTGAGTTATATTTTGGTTAGGGACTGGAAAGATTTGCACTGTGTCTAAATATGGTGGGTTTTAAGGTTGACGATTTAATTATATTTTGGTTCGGGACTGAAAAGATTTGCACTGTGTTCAAATCTGGTTGGTTTTTGGGTTGATGACTGAGTTATATTTTAGTCGGGGATTGGCAGGATTTGCACAATGGTAAAATCTGGTGGGTTTTTGGGTTATTGACTGAGTTATATTTTGGTTAGGGACTCAAAAGATTTGCACTGTGTCTAAAACTGGTGGGTTTTAGGGTTGACGATTTAATTATATTTTGGTTCGGGACTAAAAGATTTGCACTGTGTTCAAATCTGGTTGGTTTTTAAATTGATGACTGAGTTATATTTTGGTTAGGGACTGGAAAGATTTGCACTGTGTCTAAATATGGTGGGTTTTAGGGTTGACGATTTAATTATATTTTGGTTAGGGACTGAAAAGATTTGCACTGTGTTCAAATCTGGTGGGTTTTTGGGTTGATGACTGAGTTATATTTTAGTCAGGGATTGGCAGGATTTGCACTGTGCTAAAAGCTGGTGGGTTTTTGGGTTGATGACTGAGTTATATTTTAGTCGGGAATTGGCAGGATTTGCACTGTGCTAAAATCTGGTTGGTGTTTGAATTGATGACTGAATTATATTTTGGTTAGGGACTAGAAGATTTGCACTGTGTTCAAATCAGGTTGGTTTTTGGGTTGACGTCTAAGTTATATTTTAGTCGGGGATTGGCAGGATTTGCATTGTGCTAAAATCTGGTTGGTTTTTGAATTGATGACTGAGTTATATTTTGGTTAGGGACTGGAAAGATTTGCACTGTGTCTAAATCAGGTGGGTTTTAGGGTTGACGTCATTATATTTTGGTTAGGGACTGGAAAGATTTGCACTGTGTTCAAATCTGGTTGGTTTTTGGGTTGATGACTGAGTTATATTTTAGTCGGGGATTGGCAGGATTTGGAATGTGCTAAAATCTGGTGGGTTTTTGGATTGATGACTGCGTTATATTTTAGTCGGGGACTGGCAGGATTTGCACTGTGTTCAAATCTGGTGGGTTTTTGGGTTGATGACTGAGTTATGTTTTAGTCGGGAATTGGAGGGATTTGCACTGTGCTAAAATCTGTTGGTTTTTGAATTGATGACTGAGTTATATTTTGGTTAGGGACTGGAAAGATTTGCACTGTGTCTAAATCTGGTGGGTTTTAGGGTTGACGATTTAATTATATTTTGGTTCGGGACCAAAAAGATTTGCACTGTGTTCAAATCTGGTTGGTTTTTGAATTGATTACTGAGTTATATTTTGGTTAGGGACTGGAGAGATTTGCACTGTGTCTAAATATGGTGGGTTTTAGGGTTGATGATTTAATTATATTTTGGTTAGGGACTGAAAAGATTTGCACTGTGTTCAAATCGGGTTGGTTTTCGGGTTGATGACTGAGTTATATTTTATTTGAAAATTGGCAGGATTTGCACTGTGCTAAAAGCTGGTTGGTTTTTGAATTGATGACTGAGTTATATTTTGGTTCGGGACTGAAAAGATTTGCACTGTGTTCAAATCAGGTTGGTTATTCCGTTGATGACTGAGTTATATTTTAGTCGGGAATTGGCGGGATTTGCACTGTGCTAAAATCTGTTGGTTTTTGAATTGTTTACTGAGTTATATTTTAGTCGGGAATTGGCAGGATTTGCACTGTGCTAAAATCTGGTTGGTGTTTGAATTCATGACTGAATTATATTTTGGTTAGGGACTAGAAGATTTGCACTGTGTTCAAATCAGGTTGGTTTTTGGGTTGACGTCTGAGTTATATTTTAGTCGGGGATTGGCAGGATTTGCACTGTGCTAAAATCTGGTTGGTTTTTGAATTGATGACTGAGTTATATTTTGGTTAGGGACTGGAAAGATTTGCACTGTGTCTAAATCAGGTGGGTTTTAGGGTTGACGTCATTATATTTTGGTTAGGGACTGGAAAGATTTGCACTGTGTTCAAATCTGGTTGGTTTTTGGGTTGATGACTGAGTTATATTTTAGTCGGGGATTGGCAGGATTTGGAATGTGCTAAAATCTGGTGAATTGTTGGATTGATGACTGCGTTATATTTTAGTCGGGGACTGGCAGGATTTGCACTGTGTTCAAATCTGGTGGGTTTTTGGGTTGATGACTGAGTTATGTTTTAGTCGGGAATTGGAGGGATTTGCACTGTGCTAAAATCTGTTGGTTTTTGAATTGATGACTGAGTTATATTTTGGTTAGGGACTGGAAAGATTTGCACTGTGTCTAAATCTGGTGGGTTTTAGGGTTGACGATTTAATTATATTTTGGTTCGGGACCAAAAAGATTTGCACTGTGTTCAAATCTGGTTGGTTTTTGAATTGATTACTGAGTTATATTTTGGTTAGGGACTGGAGAGATATGCACTGTGTCTAAATATGGTGGGTTTTAGGGTTGATGATTTAATTATATTTTGGTTAGGGACTGAAAAGATTTGCACTGTGTTCAAATCGGGTTGGTTTTCGGGTTGATGACTGAGTTATATTTTATTTGAAAATTGGCAGGATTTGCACTGTGCTAAAAGCTGGTTGGTTTTTGAATTGATGACTGAGTTATATTTTGGTTCGGGACTGAAAAGATTTGCACTGTGTTCAAATCAGGTTGGTTATTCCGTTGATGACTGAGTTATATTTTAGTCGGGAATTGGCGGGATTTGCACTGTGCTAAAATCTGTTGGTTTTTGAATTGTTTACTGAGTTATATTTTGGTTAGGGACTGGAAAGATTTGCACTGTGTCTAAATCTGAGGGGTTTTAGGGTTGATGATTTAATTATATTTTGGTTCGGGACTAAAAAGATTTGCACTGTGTTCAAATCTGGTTGGTTTTTGAATTGATGACTGAGGTATATTTTGGTTAGGGACTGGAAAGATTCGCACTGTGTTCAAATCTGGTGGTTTTTAGGGTTGATGATTTAATTATATTTTGGTTCGGGACTAAAAAGATTCGCACTGTGTTCAAATCTGGTTGGTTTTTGAATTGATGACTGAGTTATATTTTGGTTAGGGACTGGAAAGATTTGCACTGTGTCTAAATATGGTGGGTTTTAGGGTTGACGATTTAATTATATTTTGGTTAGGGACTGAAAAGATTTGCACTGTGTTCAAATCTGGTGGGTTTTTGGGTTGATGACTGAGTTATATTTTAGTCAGGGATTGGCAGGATTTGCACTGCGCTAAAAGCTGGTGGGTTTTTGGGTTGATGACTGAGTTATATTTTAGTCGGGTATTGGCAGGATTTGCACTGTGCTAAAATCTGGTTGGTGTTTGAATTGATGACTGAATTATATTTTGGTTAGGGACTAGAAGATTTGCACTGTGTTCAAATCAGGTTGGTTTTTGGGTTGACGTCTGAGTTATATTTTAGTCGGGGATTGGCAGGATTTGCACTGTGCTAAAATCTGGTTGGTTTTTGAATTGATGACTGAGTTATATTCTGGTTAGGGACTGGAAAGATTTGCACTGTGTCTAAATCAGGTGGGTTTTAGGGTTGACGTCATTATATTTTGGTTAGGGACTGGAAAGATTTGCACTGTGTTCAAATCTGGTTGGTTTTTGGGTTGATGACTGAGTTATATTTTAGTCGGGGATTGGCAGGATTTGGAATGTGCTAAAATCTGGTGAATTGTTGGATTGATGACTGCGTTATATTTTAGTCGGGGACTGGCAGGATTTGCACTGTGTTCAAATCTGGTGGGTTTTTGGGTTGATGACTGAGTTATGTTTTAGTCGGGAATTGGAGGGATTTGCACTGTGCTAAAATCTGTTGGTTTTTGAATTGATGACTGAGTTATATTTTGGTTAGGGACTGGAAAGATTTGCACTGTGTCTAAATCTGGTGGGTTTTAGGGTTGACGATTTAATTATATTTTGGTTCGGGACCAAAAAGATTTGCACTGTGTTCAAATCTGGTTGGTTTTTGAATTGATTACTGAGTTATATTTTGGTTAGGGACTGGAGAGATTTGCACTGTGTCTAAATATGGTGGGTTTTAGGGTTGATGATTTAATTATATTTTGGTTAGGGACTGAAAAGATTTGCACTGTGTTCAAATCGGGTTGGTTTTTGGGTTGATGACTGAGTTATATTTTATTTGAAAATTGGCAGGATTTGCACTGTGCTAAAAGCTGGTTGGTTTTTGAATTGATGACTGAGTTATATTTTGGTTCGGGACTGAAAAGATTTGCACTGTGTTCAAATCAGGTTGGTTATTGCGTTGATGACTGAGTTATATTTTAGTCGGGAATTGGCGGGATTTGCACTGTGCTAAAATCTGTTGGTTTTTGAATTGTTTACTGAGTTATATTTTGGTTAGGGACTGGAAAGATTTGCACTGTGTCTAAATCTGAGGGGTTTTAGGGTTGATGATTTAATTATATTTTGGTTCGGGACTAAAAAGATTTGCACTGTGTTCAAATCTGGTTGGTTTTTGAATTGATGACTGAGGTATATTTTGGTTAGGGACTGGAAAGATTTGCACTGTGTCAAAAGCTGGTGGGTTTTAGGGTTGATGATTTAATTATATTTTGGTTCGGGACTGAAAAGATTTGCACTGTGTTCAAATTAGGTTGGTTATTGCGTTGATGACTGAGTTATATTTTAGTCATGAATTGGCGGGATTTGCATTGTGCTAAAATCTGTTGGTTTTTGAATTGTTTACTGAGTTATATTTTGGTTAGGGACTGGAAAGATTTGCACTGTGTCTAAATCTGAGGGGTTTTAGGGTTGATGATTTAATTATATTTTGGTTCGGGACTAAAAAGATTTGCACTGTGCTAAAATCTGGTGGGTTTTTGGGTTGATGACTGCGTTATATTTTGGTCAGGGACTGGCAGGATTTGCATTGTGCTAAAATCTGGTTGGTTTTTTCGGTTGGTGATTGAGTTATATTTTTGTCAGGAATTGGCAGGATTTGCACTGTGCTAAAATCTGGTTGGTTCTTGAATTGATGACTGAGTTATATTTAAGTTAGGGACTGGAAAGATTTGCAAAGTGATAAAATCTGGTGGGTTTTTGGGTTATTGACTGAGTTATATTTTCGTCCGGAATTGGCAGGATTTGTACTGTGCTAAAATCTGGTTGGTTTTTGAATTGATGACTGAGTTATATTTTGGTTAGGGACTGGAAAGATTTGCACTGTGTTCAAATCAGGTTGGTTTTTGGGTCGATGACTGAGTTATATTTTAGTCGGGTATTGGCAGGATTTGCACTGTGCTAAAATCTGGTTGGTTTTTGAATTGATGACTGAATTATATTTTGGTTAGGGACTGAAAGATTTGCACTGTGTTCAAATCAGGTTGGTTTTTGGGTTGATGCCTGAGTTATTTTTTAGTCGGGAATTGGCAGGATTTGGACTGTGCTAAAATCTGGTTGGTTTTTGAATTGATGACTAAATTATATATTGGTTAGGGACTGAAAAGATTTGCAATGTGTTCAAATCAGGTGGGTTTTAGGGTTGACGTCATTATATTTTAGTTAGGGACTGGAAAGATTTGCACTGTGTTCAAATCTGGTTGGTTTTTGGGTTGATGACTGAGTTATATTTTAGTCGGGGATTGGCAGGATTTGGAATGTGCTAAAATCTGGTGAATTGTTGGATTGATGACTGCGTTATATTTTAGTCGGGGACTGGCAGGATTTGCACAGTGCTAAAATCTGGTGGGTTTTTGAGTTGATGACTGAGTTATATTTTAGTCGGGAATTGGCAGGATTTGCACTGTGCTAAAATCTGGTTGGTTCTTGAATTGATGACTCAGTTATATTTTAGTTAGGGACTGGAATGATTTGCACTGTGCTAAAATCTGGTGGGTTTTTGGATTATTGACTGAATTATATTTTAGTCAGGAATTGGCAGGATTTGTACTGTGCTAAAATCTGGTTGGATTTTGAATTGATGACTGAATTATATTTTGGTTAGGGACTCAAAAGATTTGCACTGTGTTCAAATCTGGTTGGTTTTTGGGTTGATGACTGAGTTATATTTTAGTCGGGTATTGGCAGGATTTGCACTGTGCTTAAATCTGGTTGGTTTTTGAATTGATGACTGAATTATATTTTGGTTAAGGACTGAAAGATTTGCACTGTGTTCAAATCAGGTTGGTTTTTGGGTTGAAGACTGAGTTATATTTTAGTCGGGTATCGGCTGGATTTGGACTGTGCTAAAATCTGTTGGGTTTTTGGGTTGATGACTGAGTTATATTTTAGTCGGGAATTGGCAGGATTTGCACAGTGCTAAAATTTGGTTGGTTTTTGGGTTGATGACTGCGTTATATTTTACTTGGGGATTGGCAGGATTTGCACAATGCTAGAATCTGATTGGTTTTTGACTTATTGACTGAGTTATATTTTAGTCGGGAATTGGCAGGATTTGCACTGTGCTAAAATCTGGTTGGTTTTTGAATTGATGACTAAATTATATTTTGGTTAGGGACTGAAAAGATTTGCACTGTGTTCAAATCAGGTGGGTTTTAGGGTTGACGTCATTATATTTTAGTTAGGGACTGGAAAGATTTGCACTGTGTTCAAATCTGGTTGATTTTTGGGTTGATGACTGAGTTATATTTTAGTCGGGGATTGGTAGGATTTGGAATGTGCTAAAATCTGGTGAATTGTTGGATTGATGACTGCGTTATATTTTAGTCGGGGACTGGCAGGATTTGCACAGTGCTAAAATCTGGTGAGTTTTTGGGTTGATGACTGAGTTATATTTTAGTCCGGAATTGGCAGGATTTGCACTGTGCTAAAATCTGGTTTGTTCTTGAATTGATGACTGGGTTATATTTTATTTAGGGACTGGAAAGATTTGCACTGTGCTAAAATCTGGTGGGTTTTTGGGTTATTGACTGAGTTATATTTTAGTCAGGAATTGGCAGGATTTGCACTGTGCTAAAAACTGGTTGATTTTTGAATTGATGACTCAATTATATTTTGGTTAGGGACTCAAAAGATTTGCACTGTGTTCAAATCTGGTTGGTTTTTGGGTTGATGACTGAGTTATATTTTTGTTGGGTATTGGCAGGATTTGCACTGTGCTTAAATCTGGTTGGTTTTTGAATTGATGACTGAATTATATTTTGATTCGGGACTGGAAAGATTTGCACTGTGTTCAAATCAGGTTGGTTTTTGGGTTGATGCCTGAGTTATTTTTTAGTTGGGAATTGGCAGGATTTGGACTGTGCTAAAATCTGGTTGGTTTTTGAATTGATGACTAAATTATATATTGGTTAGGGACTGAAAAGATTTGCAATGTGTTCAAATCAGGTGGGTTTTAGGGTTGACGTCATTATATTTTAGTTAGGGACTGGAAAGATTTGCACTGTGTTCAAATCTGGTTGGTTTTTGGGTTGATGACTGAGTTATATTTTAGTCGGGGATTGGCAGGATTTGGAATGTGCTAAAATCTGGTGAATTGTTGGATTGATGACTGCGTTATATTTTAGTCGGGGACTGGCAGGATTTGCACAGTGCTAAAATCTGGTGGGTTTTTGAGTTGATGACTGAGTTATATTTTAGTCGGGAATTGGCAGGATTTGCACTGTGCTAAAATCTGGTTGGTTCTTGAATTGATGACTCAGTTATATTTTAGTTAGGGACTGGAATGATTTGCACTGTGCTAAAATCTGGTGGGTTTTTGGATTATTGACTGAATTATATTTTAGTCAGGAATTGGCAGGATTTGTACTGTGCTAAAATCTGGTTGGATTTTGAATTGATGACTGAATTATATTTTGGTTAGGGACTCAAAAGATTTGCACTGTGTTCAAATCTGGTTGGTTTTTGGGTTGATGACTGAGTTATATTTTAGTCGGGTATTGGCAGGATTTGCACTGTGCTTAAATCTGGTTGGTTTTTGAATTGATGACTGAATTATATTTTGGTTAAGGACTGAAAGATTTGCACTGTGTTCAAATCAGGTTGGTTTTTGGGTTGAAGACTGAGTTATATTTTAGTCGGGTATCGGCTGGATTTGGACTGTGCTAAAATCTGTTGGGTTTTTGGGTTGATGACTGAGTTATATTTTAGTCGGGAATTGGCAGGATTTGCACAGTGCTAAAATTTGGTTGGTTTTTGGGTTGATGACTGCGTTATATTTTACTTGGGGATTGGCAGGATTTGCACAATGCTAGAATCTGATTGGTTTTTGACTTATTGACTGAGTTATATTTTAGTCGGGAATTGGCAGGATTTGCACTGTGCTAAAATCTGGTTGGTTTTTGAATTGATGACTAAATTATATTTTGGTTAGGGACTGAAAAGATTTGCACTGTGTTCAAATCAGGTGGGTTTTAGGGTTGACGTCATTATATTTTAGTTAGGGACTGGAAAGATTTGCACTGTGTTCAAATCTGGTTGATTTTTGGGTTGATGACTGAGTTATATTTTAGTCGGGGATTGGCAGGATTTGGAATGTGCTAAAATCTGGTGAATTGTTGGATTGATGACTGCGTTATATTTTAGTCGGGGACTGGCAGGATTTGCACAGTGCTAAAATCTGGTGGGTTTTTGAGTTGATGACTGAGTTATATTTTAGTCGGGAATTGGCAGGATTTGCACTGTGCTAAAATCTGGTTGGTTCTTGAATTGATGACTCAGTTATATTTTAGTTAGGGACTGGAATGATTTGCACTGTGCTAAAATCTGGTGGGTTTTTGGATTATTGACTGAATTATATTTTAGTCAGGAATTGGCAGGATTTGTACTGTGCTAAAATCTGGTTGGATTTTGAATTGATGACTGAATTATATTTTGGTTAGGGACTCAAAAGATTTGCACTGTGTTCAAATCTGGTTGGTTTTTGGGTTGATGACTGAGTTATATTTTAGTCGGGTATTGGCAGGATTTGCACTGTGCTTAAATCTGGTTGGTTTTTGAATTGATGACTGAATTATATTTTGGTTAAGGACTGAAAGATTTGCACTGTGTTCAAATCAGGTTGGTTTTTGGGTTGAAGACTGAGTTATATTTTAGTCGGGTATCGGCTGGATTTGGACTGTGCTAAAATCTGTTGGGTTTTTGGGTTGATGACTGAGTTATATTTTAGTCGGGAATTGGCAGGATTTGCACAGTGCTAAAATTTGGTTGGTTTTTGGGTTGATGACTGCGTTATATTTTACTTGGGGATTGGCAGGATTTGCACAATGCTAGAATCTGATTGGTTTTTGACTTATTGACTGAGTTATATTTAAGTCGGGAATTGGCAGGATTTGCACTGTGCTAAAATCTGGTTGGTTTTTGAATTGATGACTAAATTATATTTTGGTTAGGGACTGAAAAGATTTGCACTGTGTTCAAATCAGGTGGGTTTTAGGGTTGACGTCATTATATTTTAGTTAGGGACTGGAAAGATTTGCACTGTGTTCAAATCTGGTTGATTTTTGGGTTGATGACTGAGTTATATTTTAGTCGGGGATTGGCAGGATTTGGAATGTGCTAAAATCTGGTGAATTGTTGGATTGATGACTGCGTTATATTTTAGTCGGGGACTGGCAGGATTTGCACAGTGCTAAAATCTGGTGGGTTTTTGGGTTGATGACTGAGTTATATTTTAGTCCGGAATTGGCAGGATTTGCACTGTGCTAAAATCTGGTTGGTTCTTGAATTGATGACTGGGTTATATTTTATTTAGGGACTGGAAAGATTTGCACTGTGCTAAAATCTGGTGGGTTTTTGGGTTATTGACTGAGTTATATTTTAGTCAGGAATTGGCAGGATTTGCACTGTGCTAAAAACTGGTTGATTTTTGAATTGATGACTCAATTATATTTTGGTTAGGGACTCAAAAGATTTGCACTGTGTTCAAATCTGGTTGGTTTTTGGGTTGATGACTGAGTTATATTTTAGTTGGGTATTGGCAGGATTTGCACTGTGCTTAAATCTGGTTGGTTTTTGAATTGATGACTGAATTATATTTTGGTTAGGGACTGAAAGATTTGCACTGTGTTCAAATCAGGTTGGTTTTTGGGTTGAAGACTGCGTTATATTTTAGTTGGGGATTGGCAGGATTTGGACTGTGCTAAAATCTGGTGGGTTTTTGGGTTGATGACTGAGTTATATTTTAGTCGGGAATTGGCAGGATTTGCACTCTGCTAAAATCTGGTTGGTTTTTGGGTTGATGACTGCGTTATATTTTACTTGGGGATTGGCAGGATTTGCACAATGCTAAAATCTGGTGGGTTTTTGAGTTATTGACTGAGTTATATTTTAGTCGGGAATTGGCAGGATTTGCACTGTGCTAAAATCTGGTTGGTTTTTGGGTTGATGACTGAATTATATTTTAGTCGGGAATTGGCAGGATTTGCACTGTGTTCAAATCAGGTTGGTTTTTGGGTTCATGTCTGAGTTATATTTTAGTCGGGAATTGACAGGATTTCCACTGTGCTAAAATCTGGTTGGTTTTTGAATTGATGACTGAGTTATATTTTGGTTAGGGACTGGAAAGATTTGCACTGTGTCTAAATCTGGTGTGTTTTAGGGTTGACGATTTATTTATATTTTGGTTAGGGACTGAAAAGATTTGCACTGTGCGAAAATAGGGTGGATTTTTGTATTGATGACTGAGTTTTATTTTGGTCGTGGACCTGCAGGATTTGCACAGTGCTCAAACCTAGTGGATTTTTGGGTTCGTGACTGAGTTATATCTTAATCGTAGAATTCCTTACCATAACTTTACTGACACATACTTAAAATACATACAAACACTATGTACTCAACAACTCCACAGGGCCCCTGCAAAGCACTATTTTGCCACAGTAATGGTTGCTCGCGTTATTGATTTAGCAAACCGGATGAGGGGAATGGTAGTGAAGTACAGACCGGGGAACAACCTTGAGTATACAGCGCACGTACTTCGAGAAAGATCTCACTGTATCAGCAATCAACAACATCGGTGCGACAGAACGTTCCCCGTAGGTACAGTACATTGTACTGGGAATTCTGTAAGCATCAAATTCTGCAAGCGAATCTGCAAGCATCGAATTCTGCAAGCGAAATCTCTGCAAATACAGGCTAAGCGCTAACAAGCCTGTAGAGGATTCCCCCAGCAGAATACAAGCCCACAGCTCACTCTTTTGCTCCTAAACCGATTAGTAGTAGAATAAGTAAATAAATAGGTAACGCGTCCTGGTCCAATAGTTATCCTATTGTACCCGTACGACAAGCCTATCTGTTCTGGTCCCCTAGCCTGGCCTAGTGTACCGGTCTGGGTCCCCTAGTATTGCCTAGTGTACCCATACAGCAGTCAGTCTCTTACTAGTGACACACTCACGCCTCTAAGGCTCCCTATTGTCACCTTTCAGTAGGCTCGGCCTTGATCGACACCGCAAGCGAATCGATCGACTTATGCTTGAAAGAGACCGGCCACTCTGACGTCCCTCTGCACCTCCAAGCATCCGCGAATCGATTTTGGTTACCGGTCTGCACCACCAGTGATTGTGACCGCGCCTCTTCACCTTCACGCGCACCTCCAAGTGGATTCCCTAGCTTCAGCTCCAAAGACACAGACGACTCCAACTCCGACGAATCCGCACCCCTTTCAGCTCCAAAGATACTGACGCCTCACCCACGCCGGCGACTCCAACGTCTCTCTGCATCCAAGCGTCCGCGAATCAAGATACCGGCGACTCCAACGTCTCTCTTACCGGCGACTCCAACGTCTCTCTGCACCTCCAAGCGTCCGCGAATCAAGATACCGGCGACTCCAACGTCCTTCACATCCGACAGTCCGCACCTCCAAGCGTCCGCGAATCAAGATTGGCGCCTCCAACGTTTCTCTGCACATCCGATAGTCCGCACCTCCAAGCGCCCGTGAATCTTCCATCCATCTCCAAGCGCAAGCACAACATGCTGACCTACACTGAGTATTACCAGAGCACCCCCAGTCCCCTTGGAGTGGGACCTGCCCGGGACTTGGCCTACCAAACCATCTATGACTACTTTGCTGAGGTAACAGCCACCCCCGTACTCCTGGGCCGGCTCTTGGACCTTTTCAAACCAGAAGCTGTGGGGGCCCTAGGAATATTCCTGACCGACACCTTTGGAAAGGCGCGCCTCCGATTGGTGCATGGCATTCGGAAGTACCCGGGGCCCTTAACCGCGCCAAGTACCAACAAGGGCAAGCCCTTTGGCTACCTGGATGACATCGAAGGCGATGCAGGAGAGCTAGTGCTAGTGGATGCTGCCCTCCTCGAGCAGGCGCCCGAGACCTTGGTGCTGTCCCTTGACCACCACCTCGACGTCATCAAGCATGCTCACCATTCCCACATGATCCCCATGGTGCTAGGCGATGATCCTCACATGGAAGTCATCACCCCCTTCAAGGCCTGCTTCATCCCCTTCCAATTGGTGCCCCTACTCCTAGGCAAGGGCCCTAGTCCAATCCACGCCTTGAACATCATCTACCCCTACCTCGACACACTCGACCTGGAACTCACTTGCGCCCCCCTACTGAATACCCTCCGAGCTGCCGGTACCGACCCCACCATCGTTGATGGAGGTGTCCACTTCGCCACCCCCGGCACCCCCTTTCGAGGGGAGCCAGGCCTGACCTTGTACATGCGAAATCAGGTACTATACCGGGACCTCCCGGGCTTGAAGCAACCCTCCCTTCCGGGGCAGCAGCCGGCACCCGGCCAAATAGCCGGGGTAGATCCCTCGCTTGCAGCTACCCTCACCGCCCTCGCCAACCAACAGCTCAAGCTCAGTGAGGGCCTAGACCAACGTCGCCCCCCTGCCACGGTCAAGAACACCTGGGGCCCCTTGTACATTCAGCGTTTGCTGCTGCTGTGTGGCAAGCTTGAGGAAGCCAACCTACCCCCCATCTACCAAGCCTGGGCACAGAAAGGCAAGCACGAGAAGACCCATATGATCTTCCAGAGCCAGGTAGCCACATGCGCCGCCGAGTTACTCATCCAGGCACCCTTGGTCACCACGGCGGCACTCAAGAAGTTCCAAGATGGCAACTTTCATGGGACTGACCCCTCTGACGTGGCGGACGGCATACTCCCGCTGGCTTTAACTTCCCCCGGTGGATCTGCCGCCTCCTTAAAGAGGGAACAGGAAGCTGCAGCAACTGTGGCGGCCTATGACACCATGATCTCCACCGAAGGCAACTCCCTCACCTTGAAGGACTCCCTCGAACTCCAGAAGACCAAGGCCTACCTACCCATCAACTGGACTGAAGCTACCACCCAACTGGAAAGCTATCTCGCCGTCCTGGCCACCATTCTAGGCATGCATCACCCTGTCGTGCAGGGCTACCAGAATGGACTCGCCAAGCTCAAGCTCCAGCAAATGCCCCTCCGCCGGGCAATTGCCGATGAACTGGGGGAGCTCATCACCCCCTCCATTGTGGTATACTACTTCCAAATCCGAGTGCGAGGTTGGCTCGAGGAACAATGCGGATCAACCTTCACTGTCCCCTCCCCGACTTTGGGAAGGACTTCCAAGCCTTCCGTATCACCCAGAACCTCTACTGGCTCCCCAATGTCACCAATGTGCCGGCTCTGAGGCACCTGCGTCGCGTAGCTGCCGTGGCTGCCCCTGCTGCAACCCCAGGCACCACCACGCCCGGCAAGACGACCCCCAGCCCCACCCAAGGCTCCGCCGGAGGTGCCCGGGTCTCCAACCCCTGTTTGAAGGGCCCTGAACGATGCAGGAGAAGATTGGCGTTTTGGCTATTGAATTGGTTGTTTGTTTATTACATTGAGTTATTCTGTTACTAAGATTGTGAGCGGATGAATCCACTCTTTCCTAAAATCACCATGTTGGTGCATCGGCCCGCTAATACTCCAATGCACACACAAAATCACTAATATTGCACCGGCCTGCTAATACTCCGGTGTGTTGCACGTGCCCTTGTACCAATGGGCTGTAGGGGTTTACCTTGCGCCCTGTAGATTTGGTACATAAGGCCCTATTTTTAGTAAGAAGGAGAACCGGAAAATTCTCATTCCCACTTCCATTCCCATCTCCAATCATGTTAGTCCATTCCTGCAGAAGCAAGACTCATCGTACGATCGATCACGAGACTCATTCATTCTTTCATTCGCGTCTCATTCATTCACTCGTGTCTCATTCATTCGCTCGTGTCTCATTCTACTTCATTCGTGTCTCATTTGTTTGTTCGTGTCTCATTCATTCGTTCGTGTCTCATTCATTCATTCATTCGTGCGAGAAGATTCCTGTAGAAGCAAGATGACTAGTACGATCGAAACCCTCGTTTGATCGACCTCAAACACACTCCCCTGCTTCAAAGGATAGATGCTCGTACTCGTCACTCAAAGATGAAAATCGAAATCGATCACAGCTCCTTGCATATCAGTTTTCTTCTTTGGTTTCCAATTGGGTGATCGTTGATGCGCATTCCTGTCATCTTCCCAGCACAATACGTCTCTATGTCTTCCACCACATATACTGCACTTGGGACGTCCGCGCTGTCCTCCATTGCTGTTGTTGTTGTTGTTGTTGTTTCCGTTGTTGTTGTTATTGCCGGTGCTGCCATTGTTACTGTTGTCGTTGTTGTCGTTGTTGTTGTTGTTGTCCACTTTCGGGTTGCCTGCTGTGCGTTTAGGACAGTTGTATGCTTTGTGACCTTGTTCTTTGCACCAATAACAAACTGCGTTGGTGGACCACTTGTCCCTTGGATCAGCAAAATCAGCTGTTTCAGCACCAAACAAACTCATTTCCTTGGTGTTACCACCCCGGCTTTGGATGCTCCGAGCTGAGTCGTGCAAACTTTTGGCTTGGACATTGAGAGCTTCCCACAACTCCAATTCCGAGGTTCCATTTGCTTGCAGCAAATCAATGAAGGGTGTAAGCTGCATCAGTAGGTAGGGCGGTAGGGCAGCTTTGTAGGCCACAATGAGTTGTGCCAAAGTGGGCTGGACGGATTTGTAGTGGTATTTCCTTTGCAACTCATAGATGTCCTCAATCAAATCCTGTGGAGAGGCGCCAATGGTCAACTTTAGACTCCTTAGATCAATCTCCAATTGCTCTTGGTCCCGGGACTGGTTCATTTTCCTGTATTCCCTCATGAGCTCTTCGATCACTCGGTGTACTCTACCTCGGGGCCACTGTTTTCGGAGCTCTGTATTCTGTTCAACTGTAGCCCCCCTATCGATCTTGGACTTCTCCATGATGGCTAGGCCTGTACTGTTGTCGGCGAAAGCCTTGTACAGATCATTCAGTGCTTTGTTGTGGTACCGGTAGGCCTTCTTCTGTGCGGTACTCATGTCCTCTCGGGGTGTAAGCTCTCCTTCTGGAGGTAGGTCCTTATGTGGCTTGGTAGACAGCATGTCCCGGTACTTCCTGTTATCCGAGAATGCTTCAAACTGAGTGTACCAACGCTCGAACTTGCTCTCCTCCCCCTTTGCCAATGTGGGCACTTGGCTATCCGCATACTCCACCATCTTGTATTTGTATTTTGTCTTCCTGCTCGGGTCCTTCGTGTGGATGCTGCTTGTGCTTCCAATGCTTGTGCCGCTACTCTCTGAACTTGACAGTACGCTGCTCTCTTCCGATGGCGATTCTTCAGAAAAAGCGATCTCTATTTCTTGGTGCCAGGTTGGTTGATCCTCCTCCATCCGTTGTACTGAAAGTAAATTGTTGTATTCCTATACAAAGTAAATTGTCGTATTTTGTATCCGTTGCTCAAATTCAGGTTGCAAGTGAATTGCAGTGTCGGCTCCCCCACTTGCAGACTGAAATTGAGCTCTGATTACTGCTTGGTATATGTATAAAATTGTCGTATTCCGATCGACGTATTCTGTAGTTCGATGCGTATTTGGATACGTATTCCGATGTGTATCCCGTAAATTGTCGTACTCCTATTCCGACAGAAAAAATATGTAATTGGCCCAATCGATTCTGGTGTGTCGATACCAATCCTGCTTTGGTTGTTTATCGGCCCCTAACGATTCTGGTGTGTCGATACGGCTCCTTGTGGTTGATGGTAATCGGTCCTATCGCTTCTGGTGTGGCGAATAATCGGCTCCTTGTATTTGATGGTAATCGGTCCTATCGCTTCTGGTGTGGCGAATAATCGGCTCCTGTTAATCGGCCCTATCGATTCTGGTATGTCGACGGCCCTATCGCTTCTGGTGTGGCGATAGTGTGTATGTGATGTTAATCGGCCCAAGGCCCAATCGCTTCTGGTGTGGCGATACCGATCCTGCTTGTTGTTTCTTGTGTCCGCTCTTGGAGTATTCCGTCTTTGCTGTTGTCTCTTCTTGGGGATCTTGTATTTGATGTTATTAATTGGCCCGATCGCTTCTGGTGTGGCGATACCGATCCTGCTGTATTTCTTTTCTTGTCTGTCTTGGGGTTCGTTTCATGAAGTTCTTTTCTCTTCTACTGTCTTCAATTTCTTGTTATCGTCGTCGTCGATGTAGCTTGTTGCCGACTCCTCACCGGTATTCCAGAGCGCTTCGGAATACTTCGAAGTATGTTTGAAGGGCCCTGAACGATGCAGGAGAAGATTGGCGTTTTGGCTATTGAATTGGTTGTTTGTTTATTACATTGAGTTATTCTGTTACTAGGATTGTGAGCGGATGAATCCACTCTTTCCTAAAATCACCATGTTGGTGCATCGGCCCGCTAATACTCCAATGCACACACAAAATCACTAATATTGCACCGGCCTGCTAATACTCCGGTGTGTTGCACGTGCCCTTGTACCAATGGGCTGTAGGGGTTTACCTTGCGCCCTGTAGATTTGGTACATAAGGCCCTATTTTTAGTAAGAAGGAGAACCGGAAAATTCTCATTCCCACTTCCATTCCCATCTCCAATCATGTTAGTCCATTCCTGCAGAAGCAAGACTCATCGTACGATCGATCACGAGACTCATTCATTCTTTCATTCGCGTCTCATTCATTCACTCGTGTCTCATTCATTCGCTCGTGTCTCATTCTACTTCATTCGTGTCTCATTTGTTTGTTCGTGTCTCATTCATTCGTTCGTGTCTCATTCATTCATTCATTCGTGCGAGAAGATTCCTGTAGAAGCAAGATGACTAGTACGATCGAAACCCTCGTTTGATCGACCTCAAACACACTCCCCTGCTTCAAAGGATAGATGCTCGTACTCGTCACTCAAAGATGAAAATCGAAATCGATCACAGCTCCTTGCATATCAGTTTTCTTCTTTGGTTTCCAATTGGGTGATCGTTGATGCGCATTCCTGTCATCTTCCCAGCACAATACGTCTCTATGTCTTCCACCACATATACTGCACTTGGGACGTCCGCGCTGTCCTCCATTGCTGTTGTTGTTGTTGTTGTTGTTTCCGTTGTTGTTGTTATTGCCGGTGCTGCCATTGTTACTGTTGTCGTTGTTGTCGTTGTTGTTGTTGTTGTCCACTTTCGGGTTGCCTGCTGTGCGTTTAGGACAGTTGTATGCTTTGTGACCTTGTTCTTTGCACCAATAACAAACTGCGTTGGTGGACCACTTGTCCCTTGGATCAGCAAAATCAGCTGTTTCAGCACCAAACAAACTCATTTCCTTGGTGTTACCACCCCGGCTTTGGATGCTCCGAGCTGAGTCGTGCAAACTTTTGGCTTGGACATTGAGAGCTTCCCACAACTCCAATTCCGAGGTTCCATTTGCTTGCAGCAAATCAATGAAGGGTGTAAGCTGCATCAGTAGGTAGGGCGGTAGGGCAGCTTTGTAGGCCACAATGAGTTGTGCCAAAGTGGGCTGGACGGATTTGTAGTGGTATTTCCTTTGCAACTCATAGATGTCCTCAATCAAATCCTGTGGAGAGGCGCCAATGGTCAACTTTAGACTCCTTAGATCAATCTCCAATTGCTCTTGGTCCCGGGACTGGTTCATTTTCCTGTATTCCCTCATGAGCTCTTCGATCACTCGGTGTACTCTACCTCGGGGCCACTGTTTTCGGAGCTCTGTATTCTGTTCAACTGTAGCCCCCCTATCGATCTTGGACTTCTCCATGATGGCTAGGCCTGTACTGTTGTCGGCGAAAGCCTTGTACAGATCATTCAGTGCTTTGTTGTGGTACCGGTAGGCCTTCTTCTGTGCGGTACTCATGTCCTCTCGGGGTGTAAGCTCTCCTTCTGGAGGTAGGTCCTTATGTGGCTTGGTAGACAGCATGTCCCGGTACTTCCTGTTATCCGAGAATGCTTCAAACTGAGTGTACCAACGCTCGAACTTGCTCTCCTCCCCCTTTGCCAATGTGGGCACTTGGCTATCCGCATACTCCACCATCTTGTATTTGTATTTTGTCTTCCTGCTCGGGTCCTTCGTGTGGATGCTGCTTGTGCTTCCAATGCTTGTGCCGCTACTCTCTGAACTTGACAGTACGCTGCTCTCTTCCGATGGCGATTCTTCAGAAAAAGCGATCTCTATTTCTTGGTGCCAGGTTGGTTGATCCTCCTCCATCCGTTGTACTGAAAGTAAATTGTTGTATTCCTATACAAAGTAAATTGTCGTATTTTGTATCCGTTGCTCAAATTCAGGTTGCAAGTGAATTGCAGTGTCGGCTCCCCCACTTGCAGACTGAAATTGAGCTCTGATTACTGCTTGGTATATGTATAAAATTGTCGTATTCCGATCGACGTATTCTGTAGTTCGATGCGTATTTGGATACGTATTCCGATGTGTATCCCGTAAATTGTCGTACTCCTATTCCGACAGAAAAAATATGTAATTGGCCCAATCGATTCTGGTGTGTCGATACCAATCCTGCTTTGGTTGTTTATCGGCCCCTAACGATTCTGGTGTGTCGATACGGCTCCTTGTGGTTGATGGTAATCGGTCCTATCGCTTCTGGTGTGGCGAATAATCGGCTCCTTGTATTTGATGGTAATCGGTCCTATCGCTTCTGGTGTGGCGAATAATCGGCTCCTGTTAATCGGCCCTATCGATTCTGGTATGTCGACGGCCCTATCGCTTCTGGTGTGGCGATAGTGTGTATGTGATGTTAATCGGCCCAAGGCCCAATCGCTTCTGGTGTGGCGATACCGATCCTGCTTGTTGTTTCTTGTGTCCGCTCTTGGAGTATTCCGTCTTTGCTGTTGTCTCTTCTTGGGGATCTTGTATTTGATGTTATTAATTGGCCCGATCGCTTCTGGTGTGGCGATACCGATCCTGCTGTATTTCTTTTCTTGTCTGTCTTGGGGTTCGTTTCATGAAGTTCTTTTCTCTTCTACTGTCTTCAATTTCTTGTTATCGTCGTCGTCGATGTAGCTTGTTGCCGACTCCTCACCGGTATTCCAGAGCGCTTCGGAATACTTCGAAGTATGTTTGAAGGGCCCTGAACGATGCAGGAGAAGATTGGCGTTTTGGCTATTGAATTGGTTGTTTGTTTATTACATTGAGTTATTCTGTTACTAGGATTGTGAGCGGATGAATCCACTCTTTCCTAAAATCACCATGTTGGTGCATCGGCCCGCTAATACTCCAATGCACACACAAAATCACTAATATTGCACCGGCCTGCTAATACTCCGGTGTGTTGCACGTGCCCTTGTACCAATGGGCTGTAGGGGTTTACCTTGCGCCCTGTAGATTTGGTACATAAGGCCCTATTTTTAGTAAGAAGGAGAACCGGAAAATTCTCATTCCCACTTCCATTCCCATCTCCAATCATGTTAGTCCATTCCTGCAGAAGCAAGACTCATCGTACGATCGATCACGAGACTCATTCATTCTTTCATTCGCGTCTCATTCATTCACTCGTGTCTCATTCATTCGCTCGTGTCTCATTCTACTTCATTCGTGTCTCATTTGTTTGTTCGTGTCTCATTCATTCGTTCGTGTCTCATTCATTCATTCATTCGTGCGAGAAGATTCCTGTAGAAGCAAGATGACTAGTACGATCGAAACCCTCGTTTGATCGACCTCAAACACACTCCCCTGCTTCAAAGGATAGATGCTCGTACTCGTCACTCAAAGATGAAAATCGAAATCGATCACAGCTCCTTGCATATCAGTTTTCTTCTTTGGTTTCCAATTGGGTGATCGTTGATGCGCATTCCTGTCATCTTCCCAGCACAATACGTCTCTATGTCTTCCACCACATATACTGCACTTGGGACGTCCGCGCTGTCCTCCATTGCTGTTGTTGTTGTTGTTGTTGTTTCCGTTGTTGTTGTTATTGCCGGTGCTGCCATTGTTACTGTTGTCGTTGTTGTCGTTGTTGTTGTTGTTGTCCACTTTCGGGTTGCCTGCTGTGCGTTTAGGACAGTTGTATGCTTTGTGACCTTGTTCTTTGCACCAATAACAAACTGCGTTGGTGGACCACTTGTCCCTTGGATCAGCAAAATCAGCTGTTTCAGCACCAAACAAACTCATTTCCTTGGTGTTACCACCCCGGCTTTGGATGCTCCGAGCTGAGTCGTGCAAACTTTTGGCTTGGACATTGAGAGCTTCCCACAACTCCAATTCCGAGGTTCCATTTGCTTGCAGCAAATCAATGAAGGGTGTAAGCTGCATCAGTAGGTAGGGCGGTAGGGCAGCTTTGTAGGCCACAATGAGTTGTGCCAAAGTGGGCTGGACGGATTTGTAGTGGTATTTCCTTTGCAACTCATAGATGTCCTCAATCAAATCCTGTGGAGAGGCGCCAATGGTCAACTTTAGACTCCTTAGATCAATCTCCAATTGCTCTTGGTCCCGGGACTGGTTCATTTTCCTGTATTCCCTCATGAGCTCTTCGATCACTCGGTGTACTCTACCTCGGGGCCACTGTTTTCGGAGCTCTGTATTCTGTTCAACTGTAGCCCCCCTATCGATCTTGGACTTCTCCATGATGGCTAGGCCTGTACTGTTGTCGGCGAAAGCCTTGTACAGATCATTCAGTGCTTTGTTGTGGTACCGGTAGGCCTTCTTCTGTGCGGTACTCATGTCCTCTCGGGGTGTAAGCTCTCCTTCTGGAGGTAGGTCCTTATGTGGCTTGGTAGACAGCATGTCCCGGTACTTCCTGTTATCCGAGAATGCTTCAAACTGAGTGTACCAACGCTCGAACTTGCTCTCCTCCCCCTTTGCCAATGTGGGCACTTGGCTATCCGCATACTCCACCATCTTGTATTTGTATTTTGTCTTCCTGCTCGGGTCCTTCGTGTGGATGCTGCTTGTGCTTCCAATGCTTGTGCCGCTACTCTCTGAACTTGACAGTACGCTGCTCTCTTCCGATGGCGATTCTTCAGAAAAAGCGATCTCTATTTCTTGGTGCCAGGTTGGTTGATCCTCCTCCATCCGTTGTACTGAAAGTAAATTGTTGTATTCCTATACAAAGTAAATTGTCGTATTTTGTATCCGTTGCTCAAATTCAGGTTGCAAGTGAATTGCAGTGTCGGCTCCCCCACTTGCAGACTGAAATTGAGCTCTGATTACTGCTTGGTATATGTATAAAATTGTCGTATTCCGATCGACGTATTCTGTAGTTCGATGCGTATTTGGATACGTATTCCGATGTGTATCCCGTAAATTGTCGTACTCCTATTCCGACAGAAAAAATATGTAATTGGCCCAATCGATTCTGGTGTGTCGATACCAATCCTGCTTTGGTTGTTTATCGGCCCCTAACGATTCTGGTGTGTCGATACGGCTCCTTGTGGTTGATGGTAATCGGTCCTATCGCTTCTGGTGTGGCGAATAATCGGCTCCTTGTATTTGATGGTAATCGGTCCTATCGCTTCTGGTGTGGCGAATAATCGGCTCCTGTTAATCGGCCCTATCGATTCTGGTATGTCGACGGCCCTATCGCTTCTGGTGTGGCGATAGTGTGTATGTGATGTTAATCGGCCCAAGGCCCAATCGCTTCTGGTGTGGCGATACCGATCCTGCTTGTTGTTTCTTGTGTCCGCTCTTGGAGTATTCCGTCTTTGCTGTTGTCTCTTCTTGGGGATCTTGTATTTGATGTTATTAATTGGCCCGATCGCTTCTGGTGTGGCGATACCGATCCTGCTGTATTTCTTTTCTTGTCTGTCTTGGGGTTCGTTTCATGAAGTTCTTTTCTCTTCTACTGTCTTCAATTTCTTGTTATCGTCGTCGTCGATGTAGCTTGTTGCCGACTCCTCACCGGTATTCCAGAGCGCTTCGGAATACTTCGAAGTATGTTTGAAGGGCCCTGAACGATGCAGGAGAAGATTGGCGTTTTGGCTATTGAATTGGTTGTTTGTTTATTACATTGAGTTATTCTGTTACTAGGATTGTGAGCGGATGAATCCACTCTTTCCTAAAATCACCATGTTGGTGCATCGGCCCGCTAATACTCCAATGCACACACAAAATCACTAATATTGCACCGGCCTGCTAATACTCCGGTGTGTTGCACGTGCCCTTGTACCAATGGGCTGTAGGGGTTTACCTTGCGCCCTGTAGATTTGGTACATAAGGCCCTATTTTTAGTAAGAAGGAGAACCGGAAAATTCTCATTCCCACTTCCATTCCCATCTCCAATCATGTTAGTCCATTCCTGCAGAAGCAAGACTCATCGTACGATCGATCACGAGACTCATTCATTCTTTCATTCGCGTCTCATTCATTCACTCGTGTCTCATTCATTCGCTCGTGTCTCATTCTACTTCATTCGTGTCTCATTTGTTTGTTCGTGTCTCATTCATTCGTTCGTGTCTCATTCATTCATTCATTCGTGCGAGAAGATTCCTGTAGAAGCAAGATGACTAGTACGATCGAAACCCTCGTTTGATCGACCTCAAACACACTCCCCTGCTTCAAAGGATAGATGCTCGTACTCGTCACTCAAAGATGAAAATCGAAATCGATCACAGCTCCTTGCATATCAGTTTTCTTCTTTGGTTTCCAATTGGGTGATCGTTGATGCGCATTCCTGTCATCTTCCCAGCACAATACGTCTCTATGTCTTCCA
The DNA here is from genome assembly GCA_037355745.1 of Pseudo-nitzschia multiseries. Lineage (NCBI taxonomy): Eukaryota > Bacillariophyta > Bacillariophyceae > Bacillariales > Bacillariaceae > Pseudo-nitzschia > Pseudo-nitzschia multiseries. The sequence goes on along the minus strand of CM074783.1, from coordinate 28,229,516 downwards.
CCACATATACTGCACTTGGGACGTCCGCGCTGTCCTCCATTGCTGTTGTTGTTGTTGTTGTTGTTTCCGTTGTTGTTGTTATTGCCGGTGCTGCCATTGTTACTGTTGTCGTTGTTGTCGTTGTTGTTGTTGTTGTCCACTTTCGGGTTGCCTGCTGTGCGTTTAGGACAGTTGTATGCTTTGTGACCTTGTTCTTTGCACCAATAACAAACTGCGTTGGTGGACCACTTGTCCCTTGGATCAGCAAAATCAGCTGTTTCAGCACCAAACAAACTCATTTCCTTGGTGTTACCACCCCGGCTTTGGATGCTCCGAGCTGAGTCGTGCAAACTTTTGGCTTGGACATTGAGAGCTTCCCACAACTCCAATTCCGAGGTTCCATTTGCTTGCAGCAAATCAATGAAGGGTGTAAGCTGCATCAGTAGGTAGGGCGGTAGGGCAGCTTTGTAGGCCACAATGAGTTGTGCCAAAGTGGGCTGGACGGATTTGTAGTGGTATTTCCTTTGCAACTCATAGATGTCCTCAATCAAATCCTGTGGAGAGGCGCCAATGGTCAACTTTAGACTCCTTAGATCAATCTCCAATTGCTCTTGGTCCCGGGACTGGTTCATTTTCCTGTATTCCCTCATGAGCTCTTCGATCACTCGGTGTACTCTACCTCGGGGCCACTGTTTTCGGAGCTCTGTATTCTGTTCAACTGTAGCCCCCCTATCGATCTTGGACTTCTCCATGATGGCTAGGCCTGTACTGTTGTCGGCGAAAGCCTTGTACAGATCATTCAGTGCTTTGTTGTGGTACCGGTAGGCCTTCTTCTGTGCGGTACTCATGTCCTCTCGGGGTGTAAGCTCTCCTTCTGGAGGTAGGTCCTTATGTGGCTTGGTAGACAGCATGTCCCGGTACTTCCTGTTATCCGAGAATGCTTCAAACTGAGTGTACCAACGCTCGAACTTGCTCTCCTCCCCCTTTGCCAATGTGGGCACTTGGCTATCCGCATACTCCACCATCTTGTATTTGTATTTTGTCTTCCTGCTCGGGTCCTTCGTGTGGATGCTGCTTGTGCTTCCAATGCTTGTGCCGCTACTCTCTGAACTTGACAGTACGCTGCTCTCTTCCGATGGCGATTCTTCAGAAAAAGCGATCTCTATTTCTTGGTGCCAGGTTGGTTGATCCTCCTCCATCCGTTGTACTGAAAGTAAATTGTTGTATTCCTATACAAAGTAAATTGTCGTATTTTGTATCCGTTGCTCAAATTCAGGTTGCAAGTGAATTGCAGTGTCGGCTCCCCCACTTGCAGACTGAAATTGAGCTCTGATTACTGCTTGGTATATGTATAAAATTGTCGTATTCCGATCGACGTATTCTGTAGTTCGATGCGTATTTGGATACGTATTCCGATGTGTATCCCGTAAATTGTCGTACTCCTATTCCGACAGAAAAAATATGTAATTGGCCCAATCGATTCTGGTGTGTCGATACCAATCCTGCTTTGGTTGTTTATCGGCCCCTAACGATTCTGGTGTGTCGATACGGCTCCTTGTGGTTGATGGTAATCGGTCCTATCGCTTCTGGTGTGGCGAATAATCGGCTCCTTGTATTTGATGGTAATCGGTCCTATCGCTTCTGGTGTGGCGAATAATCGGCTCCTGTTAATCGGCCCTATCGATTCTGGTATGTCGACGGCCCTATCGCTTCTGGTGTGGCGATAGTGTGTATGTGATGTTAATCGGCCCAAGGCCCAATCGCTTCTGGTGTGGCGATACCGATCCTGCTTGTTGTTTCTTGTGTCCGCTCTTGGAGTATTCCGTCTTTGCTGTTGTCTCTTCTTGGGGATCTTGTATTTGATGTTATTAATTGGCCCGATCGCTTCTGGTGTGGCGATACCGATCCTGCTGTATTTCTTTTCTTGTCTGTCTTGGGGTTCGTTTCATGAAGTTCTTTTCTCTTCTACTGTCTTCAATTTCTTGTTATCGTCGTCGTCGATGTAGCTTGTTGCCGACTCCTCACCGGTATTCCAGAGCGCTTCGGAATACTTCGAAGTATGTTTGAAGGGCCCTGAACGATGCAGGAGAAGATTGGCGTTTTGGCTATTGAATTGGTTGTTTGTTTATTACATTGAGTTATTCTGTTACTAGGATTGTGAGCGGATGAATCCACTCTTTCCTAAAATCACCATGTTGGTGCATCGGCCCGCTAATACTCCAATGCACACACAAAATCACTAATATTGCACCGGCCTGCTAATACTCCGGTGTGTTGCACGTGCCCTTGTACCAATGGGCTGTAGGGGTTTACCTTGCGCCCTGTAGATTTGGTACATAAGGCCCTATTTTTAGTAAGAAGGAGAACCGGAACCGGTAAGTGGTAAATTCTCATTCCCACTTCCATTCCCATCTCCAATCATGTTAGTCCATTCCTGCAGAAGCAAGACTCATCGTACGATCGATCACGAGACTCATTCATTCTTTCATTCGCGTCTCATTCATTCACTCGTGTCTCATTCATTCGCTCGTGTCTCATTCTACTTCATTCGTGTCTCATTTGTTTGTTCGTGTCTCATTCATTCGTTCGTGTCTCATTCATTCATTCATTCGTGCGAGAAGATTCCTGTAGAAGCAAGATGACTAGTACGATCGAAACCCTTGTTTGATCGACCTCAAACAACCCCAACCTGGATCCCCGGCTACAAACGGCGGGGGTAGCCAACAAAGTCCTACACGCCCGACTGAGGGAAGTCATCGCCACCATGAAAGAAAAAGGTACCATTCCCTTGACTTGTCCAGATGGCAAAGAAAGGTGCCATTCCTATCACCTTCGAGGAACCTGCTACACCAACTGCCGGAACATCCAGGACCATGGTGCCATCACCAGCAGTGAACAGGACCAAGTCTGGACTTGGTGCCAAGCCGCCTTTGGTGTCTGACCGAATGGCAAGCGCCCCTTTGGCGCGTTGACCCTGCCCTCTCACTCACCGAGGGGGGCTCTGCCTTCCTCCCGACGACTACCTACGCCTCCATCTCCGCCCTTACGAATCACACATGAATTAGGTAAGCACAAACGGCCCGCGCGCGCATGTACTCCTCTCGCCTTGTATGTGCCTCCCAAACGTTCTACAGGTTCAAAGACCCCCCCCCCCCCCCTCCCCCCCACCTACTACCGACTCCCTAGTCCCTCCTCCGGCTTCGGCCTCCCCTCTCCCTGCCCCCTCCACTTCCACCTTGTCCTTGCCTAGGCCCGAGCTCCTTGTCACTGCCAAGTTGCCTAGGCCCGAGCGCCTAGTCCTCCCCCCCCCCCCACCCATTGCCTAGGACAGAGCTCCTCGTCACTGCCCCCCCGTTGCCTAGGCCCGAGCTCCTCGTCAACCCCACCAACCCATTGCTTAGGCCGACGCCCCTAGCCAACCCCCCCCCCCCCTTGCCTAGGGCCCCTCTCTCCGTTCCCCTCATCATGACTCCATCCCTCTACCCCGTCGACCGGCTATACGTGCACATCAACCGGGCTGTCACTGTCTACAACAACAGCACCAGCTGCGCGGACTTCATCCGGACCATCTGAGGACGGGGTGACATCCATCCTGACGTCGCCACCATCCTCCACCCCACGGGGTGCCTCCTTGCCCGCTATGGCAAGCAGGGCACCCCCGCCTCCATGTCCGGACCCTCTTGGGATCAACCTCGACTTGCAGCTGCCCTCCACCGGGGTCCGCACCAATCCTCCCACCAGGTCATTGACTTCCTTCGCGAGGAGTATGCCGACATGATGGACAAGCAACAATGGACTGTTCTCCCCGCCAGCCTCATCCAGGACCTTCCCGGACTCCGACTGAGCCCCCTTGGCTTAGTCCCCCAACAAGGCCGACGCCCACGCATGATATCCAATTACATCTACTCGGACGTCAACCAAGACACCGTCCCTCTTGCCCCTGCGGACGCCATGCAGTTTGGCCGGACACTCCCGCGCCTCCTCGCCAAACTGCACCGCGCCAACCACAGATTTGGTCCGATGTATATGTCAAAGATTGACCTTGCCAATGGCTTCTACCGCATCCGATTGCACCCAGACGACACCATGAAGCTAGGAGTCCTGTTCCCCTCTCGCCCCGGGGAAGCTCCGCTCATTGGCATCCCCCTCACCAACCCTATGGGGTGGAAATCCAGTCCTCCCAACTTCTGTGCCTTCACTGAAACCGTTGCAGACTTGGACAATGCCACTCTTGCCACCGGGCTTGCCGAGGCCCGGCTCACCCCCCATCGGTTGGATCTCCCCTCTGAAACCACCCCCGTCGCGCCTCCCAGTGAGCCACCCGCTCCGCCCCCCCCAGGCGCCGCCTCCTCCTCCCCCTACGGCCTCCACGCCGCCCCTCATCCCCCCTAGTAGCACCACTCCCAGCAATTTGCCGGTTCGCTACTGGGATGTCTATGTGGATGACTTCTGTGGCCTTGCCCAGGGCAACCAATGGACACGCCGCGCCATCAAGCGCGTTCTCTTCCAATCCCTTGACACAGTCTTCCGGCCCCTCGATGCCACTGACACTCCCTTCTGGCAGGAGCCTGCTTCCCTCAAGAAAATGCTCCAAGGGGACGCCACTTGGACCACCAAGAAAGTCATCCTCGGCTGGCTCATTGATTCTGTCAACAAAACCATCAGCCTTCCTCCCCATCGGGTGATCCGCCTACAGGAGATTCTCCACTCCATCTCACCCACCCAGCGCCATGTCCCCCTCAAGCAATGACACCAAGTCCTTGGGGAGCTCCGGTCAATGGCGCTGGCCATTCTGGGCTCCATTGGCCTCTTCTCCATTCTCCAAGACGCCTTCCGCCACCAGGAACCGGGCAGGCAGCGCCTCCGGCTCACCAAGCGCGTCCACAGCTTCCTTCGCGACTTCCAATGGCTTGCCAATGATCTCTCCAACCGGCCTACCTCCATTGCCGAACTCGTGCCGGATCCCTTCCCTGCCACCTTGGGCGCCTGCGATGCGTCGGGTCTGGGCATGGGGGGCGTCCATTTTGTCCCCCTTCCCACGGGCGCCGTGCAGCCCGTCATGTGGCGGCATGCGTTCCCCCCGTGGATCTCAGCCCAGCTCGTCTCCTTCGACAATCCTGAGGGCTCCATCACCAACAGTGACCTCGAGCTGGCCGGTTCCATTGCCCACAATGATATTCTGGCTCAGGCTGCTTCGGTCCACGCCCGCACCACCCACAACTGCTATGACAACACAGCAGCTGTCTATTGGCAACGCAAAGGCGCCACTACCACCACAGGCCCTGCAGCCTACCTCCTCCGGCTCCAGTCTCTGCACCAGCGCCTCTTTCAATATGTCCCCCTTAGGGATTACATCCCGGGCCCTGCTAACCACCTGGCGGACCTCCTCTCTCGATCTGCACTCTCTGACACTGCCTTGCTCCATCACTTTAACACAACCTACCCACAGGACTTGCCCTGGACCTTATGCCACCTTCGACCGCCCATGCATTCTGCGCTGACCTTAGCGCTGTCCAGAAGACCATGCGAGCCTCAGTCACTGAGCTCTATGCCAAGCGCAAGGATGCCCATTGGAACCAGTGGGTTCAATTCTGTTTGTCTCAAGGCTTTGACCCGCGCCTCCAGTCCATTCAGGATCCAATCCCCATCCTCCAAGTCTTTGCCAAACGACTCCATGATGGCAACCTCTCACGTAGCCACAAGCCCATCCGATCTCGCACAGTATTGGACACCATCCGTTCAGTGGACCAGACGCTCGCCCGCCTGGGGTCCAAAGACCCTCGAACCGACTCCACAGGCAGTCTTGACTTCCGGCTAACTGCCCAGTTCAAGGCATATGCCAAGCTGGACCCGGCCCCCTCCCGGGTCAAGCCGGTCCCCATCACCCTCGTGATGCATGCCCTCCACTTTGCATACCACGAGTCCCCTTCCCCCACCCGACAAGCCATTGCAAACATGATCTGCATTGCCTTCTTTTTCTGTCTCCAACCTGGTGAGTACACTGGTACTACCACGGATGACCAAGCCTTCCACCTACAAGACGTCTCCTTCTACCTTGACTCCAAAATCGTCCACCACGATGGCCCTGCGCATGAGCTCCAAGCTGCTACCTCTGTCAGGCTCACCTTCACCACCCAGAAGAATGGCGACAAAGGGGAAGTAGTGGCGCATGCCAGGAGTGGTGACTCACTATGCTGCCCCGTTGCCGCCTTTGCGCGCCAAGTCCTTCACCTCCGAAGCTTTTGCTCTTCCAGCGCTCCCTTCGGTCCCTCCCTCACGCTTGCCAGTTACTTCGACAATGGGGCCCTTACCCTTGTTCGCGCAGCAACTGTCACTTCCTCCCTGAGAGTCTATGCCCAGACCCTCTACTCTACCACTGGCATTGCCCCTGCAGCCATCTCTGCTCGCTCCCGTCGCGCGGGTGGTGCAATGGCCCTGCTCCAGGGCAAATGCGACTCTAATGTCATCAAGCTCCTTGCCAGATGGCACAGTGACTGCATGATGCGCTACTTACATCAGCAATCCCTCCCCATCTTCAAGAATCTTGCCTCTGTTATGTTCAACAATGGAACATACTCCTTCCTGCCCGAGGAATGGGTTCCGGCTGCGGACCCCACTCCTGCTGGCAGCTCTCTTTGAGGCACCCTGGCGCCTCTTCCCTCCCTCACTCTGCTCCAAGCTCACGCGCGCGCTCACGCTCTCGCTCTCCACGCCGTTCCCACCCGGTGCCTTATGGCCCAATGGCAGAAAAGGCTTAACAGCCAGAGGCTTAAACGCCCAAGCTGTTTAGCCCGACTGTACGCCGGTGTGTGTGGGCAAAGCAAACTAAGGAACCGGCCTCTGGGCAAACCAGAGTTCCGAATCCCCCTCTAGCCCTGCTTAACCCACCAACCCACCAATGAACTACAAGCATGTCACATCCATTACTACAAGTAGGTTAGCTACTGAAGCTATCACAAACGTAGCGCGTGATAGCTGTTGTCGGTCAAAAATACACGTACCATACATCGGAAATACCACAATTGTGGTATTTAGCCTGGCACTACTGTGGCATGTAAGTAGAAACTCTCAGCTCACTCTCCGAAGAATTAACAACTCTAAAACACTATCATGCCCTAAAATCCATGTACAATCTAGTACTAATTCTACGTAATAAGGTACAAATACTGTGATATTTCAATGAGAATATCACGGTGAATTACACGGTAATACGATACAAAGAAAGACCGATCGAAGATGGTTGCGTGTGTTTTGTGTCTTAAGTTTACATGTGTTTTGTATGGTAAAATTACACGAATAACGACGAGTAATTTGACGATGATTAATTAACCTGTCGATCGGCATCGACAAGATCGACAACGACAAGGCCGAATGAACTGTAACAGCAATATTCTACTCACTAAATCGATCGACCGTAAGGAAGATCGCGTTTGTTTTATTACTGTTATGACACACTTTTACTAATATATCAAACCGGCAAGGATCAGGGCAAAATGCCATGATACAAGCCAGAATCAAAGGCAAAACGCTGCCCCATTTCTTTTTGATAGGGCCTCTGATGGTAGACTGGATACAGTTTGGTATTCAAAACACGACAATGACTCACGATGAATAGGTTAAGTCATAGAATCCAGCCGCTTAACGGTTGGAGGATTTACGACTGAAGGGGACTGAAAAGAATTCACCGTGTAAAGGCGTATTCATACGTCTTTCGCGGGCATATCGTACGAAAAGTCATAAAGAAGGCAATAACCTTATTCGTAAGGTTATTAACCTGATGAGTGAATAATCGTCGGTGTTTTTATGTGGATTACCTCTTAGCGGGAATTTTCCCAACAGCTCACTCTTCGAAGATTTAACAACTCTAAAACACTATCATGCCCTAAAATCTATGTACAACCTAGTACTAATTCTACGTAATAAGGTACAAATACTGTGATATTTCAATGAGAATATCACGGTGAATTATACGGTAAAATACCGATCGAAGATGATTTGCGTGTGTTTTGTGTCTTAAATTAGTGCTTTGCAGGGGCCCTGTGGAGTTGTTGAGTACATAGTGTTTGTATGTATTTTAAGTATGTGTCAGTAAAGCTATGGTAAGAAATTCTACGATTAAAATATAACTCAGTCACGAACCCAAAAATCCACTAGGTTTGAGCACTGTGCAAATCCTGCAAGTCCACGACCAAAATAAAACTTAGTCATCAATACAAAAACCCACCCTATTTTCACACAGTGCAAATCTGTCCAGTCCCTAACCAAAATATAACTCAGTCATCAACCAAAAATCACCATAATTAAGCACAGTCCAAATCCTGCCAATCCCCGACCAAAATATAACTAAGTAATAAACCCAAAAACCAACATGATTAAATCGTCAAGCCTAAAAACCCACAAGATTTAGACACAGTGCAAATCTTTCCAGTCCCTAACTAAAATATAAATCAGTCATCAATTCAAAAACCAACCAGATTTTAGCACAGCGCAAATCCTGCCAATTCCCGACTAAAATATAACTCAGTCATCAACCCAAAAACCTACCAGATTTTAGCACTGTGCAAATCCTGCCAGTCCCCGACTAAAATATAACACAGTCATCAACCCAAAAACCCACCATATTTTAGCACATTCCAAATCCTGCCAATCCCCGACTAAAATATAACTCAGTCATCAACCCGAAAACCAACCAGATTTGAACACAGTGCAAATCTTTTCAGTCCCGAACCAAAATATAATTAAATCGTCAACCCTAAAACCCACCAGATTTAGACACAGTGCAAATCTTTCCAGTCCCTAACCAAAATTTAACTCAGTCATCAATTCAACAAAAACCAACCAGATTTTAGCACAGTGCAAATCCTGCCAATTCCCGACTAAAATATAACTCAGTCATCAACCCAAAAACCAACCAGATTTTAGCACAGTGCAAATCCTGCCAATTCTCCACTAAAATACAACTCAGTCATCAACACAAAAACCCACCAGATTTTAACACAATGCAAATCCTGCCAATTCCCGACTAAAATATAACTCAGTCATCAACCCAAAAACCAACCTGATTTGAACACAGTGCAAATCTTTCCAGTCCCTAACTAAAATATAACTCAGACATCAATTCAAAAACCAACCAGATTTTAGCACAGTGCAAATCCTGCCAATTCCCAACTAAAATATAACTCAGTCATCAACCCAAAAACCTACCAGATTTTAGCACTGTGCAAATCTTTCCAGTCCTTAACCAAAATATAATTAAATCGTCAACCCTAAAACCAACCAGATTTAGACACAGTGCAAATATATTCAGTCCCTAACCAAAATTTAACTCAGTCATCAATTCAACAAAAACCAACCAGATTTTAGCACAGTGCAAATCCTGCCAATTCCCGACTAAAATATAACTCAGTCATCAACCCAAAAACCAACCTGATTTGAACACAGTGCAAATCTTTTCAGTCCCTAACCAAAATATAATTCAGTCATCAATTCAAAAACCAACCAGATTTTAGCACAGTGCAAATCCTGCCAATTCCCGACTAAAATATAACTCAGACATCAACCCAAAAAACAACCAGATTTTAGCACAGTGCAAATCCTGCCAATTCCCGACTAAAAGTCATCAATTCAAAACTCACCAGATTTTAGCACAGTGCAAATCCTGCCAATTCCCGACTAAAATATAACTCAGTCATCAACCCAAAAACCCACCAGATTTTAGCATTGTGCAAATCATTCCAATCCCCGACTAAAATATAACACAGTCAACAACCCAAAAACCAACCAGATTTGAACACAGTGCAAATCTTTTCAGTCCCTAACCAAAATATAATTCAGTCATCAATTCAAAAACCAACCAGATTTTAGCACAGTGCAAATCCTGCCAATCCCGGACTAAAATATAACTCAGTCAATAACTCAAAAACCCACCAGATTTTAGCATTGTACTAAAATATAACGCAGTCATCAACCCAAAAACCAACCCGATTTGAACACAATGCAAATCTTTTCAGTCCCTAACGAAAATATAATTCAGTCATCAATTCAAAAACCAACCAGATTTTAGCACAGTGCAAATCCTGCCAATCCCCAACTAAAATATAACGCAGTCATCAACCCAAAAACCAACCAGATTTGAACACAGTGCAAATCCTGCCAATTCCCGACTAAAATATAACTCAGTCATCAACCCTAAAACCCACCAGATTTTAGCACAGTGAAAATCCTGCCAATCCCCGACTAAAATATAACGCAGTCATCAACCCAAAAACAAACCAGATTTTAGCACAGTGCAAATCCTGCCAATTCCCCACTAAAATACAACTCAGTCATCAACCCTAAAACCCACCAGATTTTAGCACACTGCAAATCCTGCCAATCCCCGACTAAAATATAACTCAGACATCAACCCAAAAACCAACCAGATTTTAGCACAGTGCAAATCCTGCCAATTCTCCACTAAAATACAACTCAGTCATCAACACAAAAACCCACCAGATTTTAACACAATGCAAATCCTGCCAATTCCCGACTAAAATATAACTCAGTCATCAACCCAAAAACCAACCTGATTTGAACACAGTGCAAATCTTTCCAGTCCCTAACAAAAATATAACTCAGACATCAATTCAAAAACCAACCAGATTTTAGCACAGTGCAAATCCTGCCAATTCCCAACTAAAATATAACTCAGTCATCAACCCAAAAACCTACCAGATTTTAGCACTGTGCAAATCTTTCCAGTCCTTAACCAAAATATAATTAAATCGTCAACCCTAAAACCAACCAGATTTAGACACAGTGCAAATATATTCAGTCCCTAACCAAAATTTAACTCAGTCATCAATTCAACAAAAACCAACCAGATTTTAGCACAGTGCAAATCCTGCCAATTCCCGACTAAAATATAACTCAGTCATCAACCCAAAAACCAACCTGATTTGAACACAGTGCAAATCTTTTCAGTCCCTAACCAAAATATAATTCAGTCATCAATTCAAAAACCAACCAGATTTTAGCACAGTGTAAATCCTGCCAATTCCCGACTAAAATATAACTCAGACATCAACCCAAAAAACAACCAGATTTTAGCACAGTGCAAATCCTGCCAATTCCCGACTAAAAGTCATCAACTCAAAACTCACCAGATTTTAGCACAGTGCAAATCCTGCCAATTCCCGACTAAAATATAACTCAGTCATCAACCCAAAAACCCACCAGATTTTAGCATTGTGCAAATCATTCCAATCCCCGACTAAAATATAACACAGTCATCAACCCAAAAACCAACCAGATTTGAACACAGTGCAAATCTTTTCAGTCTCTAACCAAAATATAATTCAGTCATCAATTCAAAAACCAACCAGATTTTAGCACAGTGCAAATCCTGCCAATCCCGGACTAAAATATAACTCAGTCAATAACTCAAAAACCCACCAGATTTTAGCATTGTACTAAAATATAACGCAGTCTTCAACCCAAAAACCAACCCGATTTGAACACAATGCAAATCTTTTCAGTCCCTAACGAAAATATAATTCAGTCATCAATTCAAAAACCAACCAGATTTTAGCACAGTGCAAATCCTGCCAATCCCCGACTAAAATATAACGCAGTCATCAACCCAAAAACCAACCAGATTTGAACACAGTGCAAATCCTGCCAATTCCCGACTAAAATATAACTCAGTCATCAACCCTAAAACCCACCAGATTTTAGCACAGTGAAAATCCTGCCAATCCCCGACTAAAATATAACGCAGTCATCAACCCAAAAACAAACCAGATTTTAGCACAGTGCAAATCCTGCCAATTCCCCACTAAAATACAACTCAGTCATCAACCCTAAAACCCACCAGATTTTAGCACACTGCAAATCCTGCCAATCCCCGACTAAAATATAACTCAGACATCAACCCAAAAACCAACCAGATTTTAGCACTGTGCAAATCCTGCCAATTCCCGACTAAAAGTCATCAATTCAAAAACCAACCAGATTTTAGCACAGTGCAAATCCTGCCAATTCCCGACTAAAATATAACTCAGTCATCAACCCAAAAACCAACCTGATTTGAACACAGTTCCAATCATTCAGTCCCTAACCAAAATATAATTCAGTCATCAATTCAAAAACCAACCAGATTTTAGCACAGTGCAAATCCTGCCAATCCCCGACTAAAATATAACTCAGTCATCAATCAAAAACCAACCAGATTTGAACACAATGCAAATCTTTTCAGTCCCTAACCAAAATATAATTCAGTCATCAATTCAAAAACCAACCAGATTTTAGCACAGTGCAAATCCTGCCAATTCCCGACTAAAATATAACTCATTCAATAACTCAAAAACCCACCAGATTTTAGCATTGTGTAAATCCTGCCAATTCCCCACTAAAATATAACGCAGTCATCAACCCAAAAACCAACCAGATTTTAGCACATTCCAAATCCTGCCAATCCCCGACTAAAATATAACTCAGTAATCAACCCGAATACCAACCAGATTTGAACACAGTGTAAATCTTTTCAGTCCCTAACCAAAATATAATTAAAAAACACACAAGATTTTAGCACAGTGCAAATCCTGCCAGTTCCCGACTAAAATATAACTCAGACATCAACCCAAAAATCAACCAGATTTTAGCACAGTGCAAATCCTGCCAATTCTCGACTAAAAGTCATCAATTCAAAAACCAACCAGATTTTAGCACAGTGCAAATCCTGCCAATTCCCGACTAAAATATAACTCAGTCATCAACCCAAAAACCAACCAGATGTTAGCATTGTGCAAATCTTTCCAATCCCCGACTAAAATATAACACAGTCATCAACCCAAAAACCAACCAGATTTGAACACAGTGCAAATCTTTTCAGTCCCTAACCAAAATATAATTCAGTCATCAATTCAAAAACCAACCAGATTTTAGCACAGTGCAAATCCTGCCAATTCCCGACTAAAATATAACTCAGTCATCAACCCAAAAACCAACCTGATTTGAACACAGTGCAAATCTTTCAGACCCTAACACAAATATAATTCAGTCATCAATTCAAAAACCAACCAGATTTTAGCACAGTGCAAATCCTGCCAATCCCCGACTAAAATATAACTCAGTCATCAACCTAAAAACCAACCAGATTTGAACACAATGCAAATCTTTTCAGTCCCTAACCAAAATATAATTCAGTCATCAATTCAAAAACCAACCAGATTTTAGCACAGTGTAAATCCTGCCAATTCCCGACTAAAATATAACTCAGTCAATAACTCAAAAACCCACCAGATTTTAGCACAGTGCAAATCCTGCCAATCCCTGACTAAAATATAACTCAGTCATCAACCCAAAAACCAACCAGATTTGAACACAGTGCAAATCTTTTCAGTCCCTAACCAAAATATAATTCAGTCATCAATTCAAAAACCAACCAGATTTTAGCACAGTGCAAATCCTCCAATTCCTGACTAAAATATAACACAGTCATCAACCCAAAAACCAACCTGATTTGAACACAGTGCAAATCTTTCAGTCCCTAACCAAAATATAATTTAGTCATCAATTCAAAAACCAACCAGATTTTAGCACAGTGCAAATCCTGCCAATTCCCGACTAAAATATAACTCAGTCAATAACCCAAAAACCAACCTGATTTGAACACAGTGCAAATCTTTTCAGTCCCTAACCAAAATACAATTCAGTCATCAATTCAAAAACCAACCAGATTTTAGCACAGTGCAAATCCTGCTAATCCCCGACTAAAATATAACTCAGTCATCAACCTAAAAACCAACCAGATTTTAGCACAGTGCAAATCTTTTCAGTCCCTAACCAAAATATAATTCAGTCATCAATTCAAAAACCAACCAGATTTTAGCACAGTGCAAATCCTGCCAATTCCCGACTAAAATATAACTCAGTCAATAACTCAAAAACCCACCAGATTTTAGCATTGTACTAAAATATAACGCAGTCATCAACCCAAAAACCCACCAGATTTTAGCACATTCCAAATCCTGCCAATCCCCGACTAAAATATAACTCAGTAATCAACCCGAATACCAACCAGATTTGAACACAGTGCAAATCTTTTCAGTCCCGAACCAAAATATAATTAAAAAACACACAAGATTTTAGCACAGTGCAAATCCTGCCAATTCCCGACTAAAATATAACTCAGACATCAACCCAAAAACCAACCAGATTTTAGCACAGTGCAAATCCTGCCAATTCCCGACTAAAAGTCATCAATTCAAAAACCATTCAGATTTTAGCACAGTGCAAATCCTGCCAATTCCCGACTAAAATATAACACAGTCATCAACCCAAAAACCAACCAGATGTTAGCATTGTGCAAATCTTTCCAATCCCCGACTAAAATATAACACAGTCATCAACCCAAAAACCAACCAGATTTGAACACAGTGCAAATCCTGCCAATTCCCGACTAAAATATAACTCAGTCATCAACCCTAAAACCCACCAGATTTTAGCACAGTGCAAATCCTGCCAATCCCCGACTAAAATATAACACAGTCATCAACCCAAAAACAAACCAGATTTTAGCACAGTGCAAATCCTGCCAATTCCCCACTAAAAAACAACTCAGTCATCAACCCTAAAACCCACCAGATTTTAGCACAGTGCAAATCCTGTCAATCCCCGACTAAAATATAACTCAGTCATCAACCCAAAAACCAACCTGATTTGAACACAGTGCAAATCTTTTCAGTCCCTAACCAAAATATAATTAAATCTTCAACCGTAAAACCCACCAGATTTAGACACAGTGCAAATCTTTCCAGTCCCTAACCAAAATATAACTCAGTCAATAACACAAAAACCCACCAGATTTTAGCATTGTTCAAATCCTGCCCATCCCCGACTAAAATATAACGCAGTCATCAACCCAAAAACAAACCAGATTTTAGCACAGTGCAAATCCTGCCAATTCCCCACTAAAATTCAACTCAGTCATCAACCCTAAAACCCACCAGATTTTAGCACACTGCAAATCCTGCCAATCCCCGACTAAAATATAACTCAGTCATCAACCCAAAAACCAACCAGATTTGAACACAGTGCAAATCTTTTCAGTCCCTAATCAAAATATAATTCAGTCATCAATTCAAAAACCAACCAGATTTTAGCACAGTGCAAATCCTGCCAATTCCGGACTAAAATATAACTCAGTCATCAACCCAAAAACCAACCTGATTTGAACACAGTGCAAATCTTTCAGTCCCTAACCAAAATATAATTCAGTCATCAATTCAAAAACCAACCAGATTTTAGCACAGTGCAAATCCTGCCAATTCCCGACTAAAATATAACTCAGTCAATAACTCAAAAACCCACCAGATTTTAGCATTGTGTAAATCCTGCCAATCCCCGACTAAAATATAACGCAGTCATCAACCCAAAAACCAACCAGATTTTAGCACATTCCAAATCCTGCCAATCCCCGACTAAAATATAACTCAGTAATCAACCCAAAAACCAACCAGATTTGAACACAGTGCAAATCTTTTCAGTCCCGAACCAAAATATAATTAAATCGTCAACCCTAAAACCCACCAAATTTAGACACAGTGCAAATCTTTCCAGTCCCTAACCAAAATATAACTCAGTCATCAACCCAAAAACCAACCAGATTTTAGCACAGTGCAAATTCTGCCAATTCCCGACCAAAATATAACTCAGTCAATAACCCAAAAACCCACCAGATTTTAGCATTGTTCAAATCCTGCCAATCCCCGACTAAAAGATAACGCAGTCATCAACCCAAAAACCAACCAGATTTTAGTACAGTTCAAATCCTGCCAATTCCCCACAAAAATACAATTTAGTCATCAATCCAAAAACCCACCAGATTTTAGCACAGTGCAAATCCTGCCAATACCCGACTAAAATATAACTCAGTCATCAACCCAAGAACCAACCGGATTTGAACACAGTGCAAATCTTTTCAGTCCCTAACCAAAATATAATTCAGTGATCAATTCAAAAACCAACCAGATTTTAGCACAGTGCAAATCCTGCCAATTCCCGACTAAAATATAACTCAGTCATCAACCCAAAAACCAACCTGATTTGAACACAGTGCAAATCTTTTCAGTCCCTAACCAAAATATAATTCAGTCATCAATTCAAAAACCAACCAGATTTTAGCACAGTGCAAATCCTGCCAATTCCCGACTAAAATATAACTCAGTCATCAACCCAAAAACCAACCTGATTTGAGCACAATGCAAATCTTTTCAGTCCCTAACCAAAATATAATTCAGTCATCAATTCAAAAACCAACCAGATTTTAGCACAGTGCAAATCCTGCCAATTCCCAACTAAAATATAACTCAGTCAATAACTCAAAAACCCACCAGATTTTAGCATTGTGTAAATCCTGCCAATTCCCGACTAAAATATAACGCAGTCATCAACCCAAAAACCCACCATATTTTAGCACATTCCAAATCCTGCCAATCCCCGACTAAAATATAACTCAGTAATCAACCCGAAAACCAACCAGATTTGAACACAGTGCAAATCTTTTCAGTCCCGAACCAAAATAGAATTAAATCGTCAACCCTAAAACCCACTAGATTTAGACACAGTGCAAACCTTTCCAGTCCCTAACCAAAATATAACTCAGTCATCAATTCAAAAACCAACCAGATTTTAGCACAGTGCAAATTCTGCCAATTCCCGACCAAAATATAACTCAGTCAATAACCCAAAAACCCACCAGATTTTAGCATTGTGCAAATCTTTCCAATCCCCGACTAAAATATAACACAGTCATCAACCCAAAAGCCAACCAGATTTGAACACAGTGCAAATCCTGCCAATTCCCGACTAAAATATAACTCAGTCATCAACCCAAAAACCCACCAGATTTTAGCACAGTGCAAATCCTGCCAATTCCCGACTAAAATATAACTCAGTCATCAACCCAAAAACCAACCCGATTTGAACACAGTGCAAATCTTTTCAGTCCCTAATCAAAATATAATTCAGTCATCAATTCAAAAACCAACCAGATTTTAGCACAGTGCAAATCCTGCCAATCCCCGACTAAAATATAACGCAGTCATCAACCCAAAAACCAACCTGATTTGAACACAGTGCAAATCTTTTCAGTCCCTAACCAAAATATAATTCAGTCATCAATTCAAAAACCAACCAGATTTTAGCACAGTGCAAATCCTGCCAATCCCCGACTAAAATATAACTCAGTCATCAACCCAAAAACCAACCAGATTTGAACACAATGCAAATCTTTTTAGTCCCGAACCAAAATATAATTCAGTCATCAATTCAAAAACCAACCAGATTTTAGCACAGTGCACATCCTGCCAATCCCCGACTAAAATATAACGCAGTCATCAACCCAAAAACCTACCAGATTTTAGCACAGTGCAAATCCTGCCAATTCCCCACTAAAATACAACTCAGTCATCAACCCAAAAACCCACCAGATTTTAGCACAGTGCAAATCCTGCCAATACCCGACTAAAATATAACTCAGTCATCAACCCAAGAACCAACCCGATTTGAACACAGTGCAAATCTTTTCAGTCCCTAACCAAAATATAATTAAATCTTCAACCATAAAACCCACCAGATTTAGACACAGTGCAAATCTTTCCAGTCCCTATCCAAAATATAACTCAGTCATCAATTCAAAAACACACAAGATTTTAGCACAGTGCAAATCCTGCCAATTCCCGACTAAAATATAACTCAGACATCAACCCAAAAACCAACCAGATTTTAGCACAGTGCAAATCCTGCCAATTCCCGACTAAAAGTCATCAATTCAAAAACCCACCAGATTTTAGCACAGTGCAAATCCTGCCAATTCCCGACTAAAATATAACTCAGTCATCAACCCAAAAACCAACCAGATGTTAGCATTGTGCAATTCTTTCCAATCCCCGACTAAAATATAACACAGTCATCAACCCATAAACCAACCAGATTTGAACACAGTGCAAATCCTGCCAATTCCCGACTAAAATATAACTGAGTCATCAACCCAAAAACCCACCAGATTTTAGCACAGTGCAAATCCTGCCAATTCCCGACTAAAATATAACTCAGTCATCAACCCAAAAACCAACCAGATGTGAGCACAGTGCAAATCCTGCGGTTCCCCGATCAAAATATAACGCAGTCATCAACCCAAAAACACACAAGATTTTAGCGCAGTGCAAATCCTGCCAGTCCCCGACTAAAATATAACGCAGTGATGGACCCAAAAACCAACCAGATTTGAACACAGTGAAAATCGTTTCAGTCCCGAACCAAAATATAATTAAATCGTCAACCCTAAAACCCACCAGATTTAGACACAGTGCAAATCTTTCCAGTCCCCGACTAAAATATAACGCAGTCATGAACCCAACACAAAAACCCACAAGATTTTAGCACAGTGCAAATCCTGCCAATCGTCGACTAAAATATAACTCAGCCATCAACCCAAAAACCAACCAGATTTGAACACAGTGCAAATGTTTTCAGTCCCGAACCAAAATATAATTAAATCGTCAACCCTAAAACTCACCAGATTTGAACACAGTGCAAATCTCTCCAGTCCCTAACCAAAATACAATTCAGTCATCAATTCAAAAACCAACAAGATTTTAGCACAGTGCAAATCCCGCCAATTAACACTGTGCAAATCTTTCCAGTCTCTTACCAAAATATAATTCAATCGTGAACCAAAAAACCAACCATATTTGAACACAGTGCAAATCCTGCCGATCCCCGACCAAAATAGAACTCAGTAATAAAAAAAAAAACCACCTGATTTGAAGACAGTGCAAATTCTTCCGACCCCCGACCAAAATATAATTCAATCGTGAACCAAAAAACCAACCATATTTGAACACAGTGCAAATCCTGCCGATCCCCGAGCAATATATAACTCAGTTATCAACCAAAAAACCCACCTGATTTGAAGACAGTGCAAATTCTTCTGACCCCCGACCAAAATATAATTCAATCGTGAACCAAAAAACCAACCATATTTGAACACAGTGCAAATCCTGCCGATCCCCGACCAAAATATAACTCAGTAATCAACCAAAAAACCCACCTGATTTGAAGACAGTGCAAATTCTTCCGACCCCCGACCAAAATATAATTCAATCGTCAACGCAAAAATCCACCAATTTTTGCAAAGTGGAAATCTTTCCAGTCCCTAATCAAAATATAACTCGTTCGTCAAAGACCGAACTTACAAATCCTGCCCATCCCCAACCTTAAATCAACTTGATTATCTATTCATATTATGTATCCAGTTCAGACAAAGATAGTTCTGATAGCAGTTCCAATTGAGTTGATAGGGGACTCATTGATTCGTACGAATAGAACAACTGCCGTCATGTAGCTTTGGTACTGGTGGACACGAAAGGAATTTAATATACCGGTACGAGCTGCCAATAATTACAAAATACTGGTATGTACCGTATCACAACAACGATTAAAGTAGATGTATGATGACTGCATTTGTTCTTAGATCCAGTACATACTCATACTACATACCTTGCTTGAGTCATAGTTCATTTTTGAAGGGGTGAAAGAAACCATTTTTTTCACTTTTTAGTTTTTCAAAAGATTTGTTCTTAGATCCAGTACATACTCATACTACATACCATGCTTGAGTCATACTTCATTTTTGAGGGGGTGAAAGAAACTATTTTTTCAATTTTGGTTCAAGAGAAACTATTTTTTTTTAATTTTATTAGGGGTTGAAAGAAACTATTTTTCTAATTTCAATTTATTGGTGATTCAATTCTTTGACTCAATTCCATGATACAAGTCTATGATTCAATTCTCTGATTCAATTTTCAATCAAGTCTACATCTGAGAACTGTTTCTCTACCCCCTGCGGGATATGGCGCGGTACGTTCAGAACTCCCTACCTCATTTTCAAAATTCCCTGCTTCCTGATTTCACGTGTTTACTAAAAACCTGAGTCTATGAATCCAATCCACAATTTAATTCCATGATTCAATTCCATCATACAAGTCTATGATACAATACAATATACGTAATTGAATTATATTATTCAATTCTACTACTCAATTTTGATTCAAGTCTATGAGTCAGGTCTATGAGTCAAATATATGATTCATTTTCATGACTCAAGTAAATGATTCCATTCCATGCCTCAGATCTATGAATCAATTCATCAATCCAAGTCTATGATTCTAATCCATAATTCAAATCCATAATTCCAATCCATGCTTCCAATCCATGATTCCAATCCATGATTCAATTCCATGATACAAGTCTATGGTTCAATTCTGTGATTCAATTTTGATTCAATTATATGATTCATTTTCATGACTCAAGTCAATGATTCCATAGTGTGGGTGGGTTAGTGGCTGAGCAAATGAGGTCACAGGATCGAATTGGATGTATGATCCTACCTTTCGTTGGTATTGTTGTAGATGAAAAGTGTATGGCAAAAGTGTACATTTGTAGCATGGACCTAGTAGTGTTCTTGGAGTATGCAAATTTGCAAACAAATTAAAAGCCATGGTTAGATGGCATTTCCATCCTTCACCTTCTAGGGGGGGATAGAATTGTCGCTTTACGGAGACAAAGCCCACTTGTACATTGTGCGTGCGAAAATCTGCTTTGCAGATCGTTTCACAGTGGTGTACTTTAAGGTGCTGAGGCTTTCTCCATAAGTATAATCTGAAATGGTACTGTTGGCTTACAATGATGAATTCAATCTTGAACTTGAAGCTTCATGCATTACAAGTGGCATTAATTACAATTTGGTGAAAAATACATGGTGTGCACACTCGACTATAGTCTTGTGGGTAAGACACATCCTCTGTCAGCAATTATGTATTCTTGATGTAATTGGAATAATATGAGCTACACTCAAGCATTGTTTTCCTCAAACAGACTCTTTGGAAAGCAAACTCGTAACAATAGAGACTTTCAGCTGTTTGGGGATATTTTCAGAATTACCAGGCGATGTCTGGTTCTTGAGATCAACTCCTGCAAAAATTGGCATTCCCGAAACGGAGGGAACCTAAGTGAAATTGAGGTATGATTCAATCGTCAACCCACAAACTCACAAGATTTGAACACAGTGCAAATCTTTCCAGTCCCTAATGCAAATATTTCCAGTCACCAACCGAAATATAATTCAATCGTGAACCCAAAAACCCACCAGATTTGAACACAATGCAAATCTTTCCAGTCCCTAACCAAAATATGATTCAATCGTCAACCCACAAACTCACAAGATTTGAACACAGTGCAAATCTTTCCAGTCCCTACTCACCGTACGTACCGTACAATATCCCGACCAAAATATAACTTAGTTTCCAGTCCCTAACTAAAATATAACTCAGTCATCAACCCAAAAACCCACCAGATTTGAACACAGTGCAAATCTTTCCAGTCATTAACCAAAATATATTTCAATCGTGAACCCAAAAACCAACCGAATTTTAGCACAGTGCAAATCCCACCAATTCCCGACTAAAATATAACTCAGTCATCAATCCAAAAACCCACCAGATTTGAACACAGTGCAAATCTTTCCAGTCATTAACCAAAATATATTTCAATCGTGAACCCAAAAACCAACCGAATTTGAACACAGTGCAAATATTAATTTGCTGCCGACAACGACCGTATATTTTGCACCTCTACCAAACTCTCAAGAAAGGGCGAACGACGACAACAGGGAAAAATTCGAATGTACCGTAGTCGGACTCATTCATGTACAAATTGTACCAAATCTAAAAAGTTCGATTGTATATTCACCAACTCTCTCATCTGGCAAAGATGACGATGACGACAAGGACTAACTTCATCCAAGACAGATTTTAATCGTATGATTTTTTCTTTATTCAGGTTAAATCTTATGGTTACTTGCAACCAAAAAAATGAGAGTTTGCTACCATAAAAATGAGCGCGCGCCACTAGATATTACTATTGCTTTTAGAAGAAGCATCTCATTTCCGTAAATAAATGTTTGGCTAAGCTTTTTAGCGATTTTTAGTCGTAGCGTTTGTACCAAGTCTACTTGTTAAAAACAGATTTTTTTAATATTTTTACGTATTTTCCCCCCCCCAAACCCCCCCCACATAAACTCCGTCTACAAGGTTACGTTGTCAACTCCTAGGGTTAGTGTTAAACGTTCAACTAACAACTCCACCAATTTACTGCTAAGAATTACACGGTAATATGCCGTAAATCGACACGACGATACGATGAGTCATTAACCTGTCGATCGGCAACGACAAGGACGAATGAAATGTGACATCGATTGTTCTACTCACTAAATCAATCGGTCATAAGACTGATTGTGTTTGCTGTTTGTTACGACACACTTTCTTTATTGAAAAGAATTCACCGTGTAACACGTATTCATACGTACGAAGAGTCACGAAGGCAAATAACCTTATTCGTAAGGTTATTTAACTTGAGTGAATAATCGCCGGTGATTATCCATGTGGATTGTCTCTTAGCGGGAATTTTCCCAACAGCTCACTCTTCGAAGAATTAACAACTCTAAAACACTATCATGCCCTAAAATCTATGTACAACCTAGTACTAATTCTACGTAATAAGGTACAAATACTGTGATATTCCAATGAGAATATCACGGTGAATTACACGGTAATACGATACAAAGAAAGACCAATCGAAGATGGTTTGCGTGTGTTTTGTGTCTTAATTGGTGGAGTTGTTCGTTGAACGTTTAATTAACACTAACCCTAAGAGTTGACAACGTAACCTTGTAGACGGAGTTTATGTGGGGGGGGTTTGGGGGGGGAAAAATACGTAGAAATATTAAAAAAATCTGTTTTTAACAAGTAGACTTGGTACAAACGCTACGACTAAAAATTGTTAAAAACAGTACCCAAATAATTATTTACGGAAATGAGATGCTTCTTCTAAAAGCAATAGTAAGATCTAGCGAACTCTCATTTTTATATGGTTGCACGTAACCATAAGATTAAACCTGAATAAAGAAAAAATCATACGATCTATCTTAGATCAAGTATATCAAGTGTACCGTACATATACGAGTATGTGTGTAAAATAGGGTGATGACGACGACTGGCTGGATAAGGGACAGACAATAAAAACAAAAATAGGGGTAAAGGACGGACCAAAAAACCGAAAAAGGACAGACCATAAAAAAGGAAAAAGGACAGACCATAAAAACGGAAAAAGGACAGACCATAAAAACGGAAAAAGGACAGACCATAAAAACGGAAAAAGGACAGACCATCAAGTACATGCCAAGCAGTACAAGTACTACTACAGGTACGGTACTACTACCAGTAGTAATGCAAGTACCACATAGACAGTACACACTAATTTGCAATTAAAAAATAGAAATTCAGATATTTTGTGTGATTGAACCATGAATATTGTTCCTGTTATGGATGAGATGAATCATGAAAGAAACAGAAGTGAGTTATCTGTCATAGTTTGTCTGTCACCACCTAATTAGTGCATTGAGGAACTGGATTTGGAGGAAAAATACACACTAATTTGCAATTAACAAATAGAAATTCAGATATTTTGTGTGATTGAACCATGAATATTGTTCCTGTTATGGATGAGATGAATCATGAAAGAAACAGAAGTGAGTTATCTGTCATAGTTTGTGTGTCACCACCTAATTAGTGCATTTGGGTACTGGATTTGGAGGAAAAATACACACTAATTTGCAATTAACAAATAGAAATTCAGATATTTTGTGTGATTGAACCATGAATATTGTTCCTGTTATGGATGAGATGAATCATGAAAGAAACAGAAGTGAATTATCTGTCATAGTTTGTGTGTCACCACCTAATTAGTGCATTGGGGTACTGGATTTGGAGGAAAAATACACACTAATTTGCAATTAACAAATAGAAATTCAGATATTTAGTGTGATTGAACCATGAATATTGTTCCTGTTATGGATGAGATGAATCATGAAAGAAACAGAAGTGAGTTATCTGTCATAGTTTGTCTGTCACCACCTAATTAGTGCATTGGAGTACTGGATTTGGAGAAAAAATACACACTAATTTGCAATCAAAAAATAGAAATTCAGATATTTAGTGTGATTGAACCATGAATATTGTTCCTGTTATGGACGAGATGAATCATGAAAGAAACAGAAGTGAGTTATCTGTCATAGTTTGTGTGTCACCACCTAGTTAGTGCATTGGGGTACTGGATTTGGAGAAAAAATACACACTAATTTGCAATTAACAAATAGAAATTCAGATATTTAGTGTGATTGAACCATGAATATTGTTCCTGTTATGGACGAGATGAATCATGAAAGAAACAGAAGTGAGTTATCTGTCATAGTTTGTGTGTCACCACCTAATCAGTGCATTGGGCCCGGGGTACTGGATTTGGAGAAAAAATACACACTAATTTGCAATTAAAAAATAGAAATTCAGATATTTAGTGTGATTGAACCATGAATATTGTTCCTGTTATGGATGAGATGGATCATGAAAGAAACAGAAGTGAGTTATCTGTCATAGTTTGTGTGTCACCACATAATTAGTGCATTTGGGTACTAAGAATTTTCAACACCAAAAAGGTTACATGGGGAGACCAATCTTGCTACTGCCATAACTTTGCTTCGAGAGGGAGTTAGAAGGTTCTACAGGTACCAGCGCCCATCTACATGCATTGTTGTCGACGTTTGAGCTATCTATCGATTCAAACGATTGGCAGGGGGGCTCTCGCTAGCAAAATTTGTGTAAATTGTGTAAGCATTTTCAACAACAAAATGTCGCCTGGGAATACCAATCTTCACTTGATTCGTAGTATAGATCACTTGGTAAGATCGGTATGAACGTATGTAGCTTGCTTGCTTGTACTAGTTTTCAACTGCGCATTTTAAAGGAAAATCTCGCGCGAATGACGTCACTTGATTGGTAGTATAGATTGATTGGTAAAATAAGTATGAAGGTAGATAACTACAGTATGAGTGTGTACTGGATTGGGGGGCGGGGGGGGGGGGGACTAATATTTTAAAAAAAGTTTCCTTAACATTCACCCCCTCAAAAGTGAAGTATGACTCAAGCATGGTATGTAGTATGAGTATGTACTGGATCTAAGAACAAATCTTTTGAAACTGAGTTATATTTTGGTCGGGGATTGGCAGGATTTGCACTGTCTTCAAATCTGGTGGGTTTTTTTGTTGATGATTGAGTTAATTTTAGGTTGGGAATGGGCAGGATTTGCACTGTCTTCAAATCTTGTGAGTTTTTGGGTTGATGACTGAGTTATAGTTTGGTCGGGGATTGGCATGATTTGCACTGTCTTCAAGACTGGTGGGTTTTTGGGTTGATGACTGAGTTATAGTTTGGTTGGGGATTGGCAGGATTTGCACTGTCTTCAAATCTGGTGGGTTTTTTTGTGTTGATGACTGAGTTATAGTTTGGTCGGGGATTGGCAAGATTTGCACTGTCTTCAATTTTGGTGGGTTTTGGGGTTGGTGACTGAGTTATAGTTTGGTCGGGGATTGGTAGGATTTGCACTGTCTTCAAATTTGGTGAGTTTTTGGGTTGATGTATGAGTTATATTTTGATCAGGGATTGGCAAGATTTGCACTGTCTTCAAATCTAGTGAGTTTTTGGGTTGATGACTGAGTTATATTTTGGTCGGGGACTGGCAGGATTTGCACTGTCTTCAAATCTGGTGAGTTTTTGGAAAGATGACTGAGTTATATTTTGGTTGGGGACTGGCAGGATTTGCACTGTCTTCAAATCTGGTGGGTTTTTTGATTGATGATTGAGTTAATTTAAGGTTGGGGATGGGCAGGATTTGCACCGTCTTCAAATCTGGAAGGCTCATGGGTTGATGACAGTGTTTCAATTTGCTTGGGGATTGGCAAAATTTGCACTGTCTTCAAATCTGGTGGTTTTTTTTATTGATGATTGAGTTAATTTTAGGTTGGGGATTGGCAGGATTTATACTGTCTTCAAATCTGGTGGGTTTTTTTATTGATGATTGAGTTAATTTAAGGTTGGGGATGGGCAGGATTTGCACCGTCTTCAAATCTGGTGGGTTTTTTTATTGATGATTGAATTAATTTAAGGTTGGGGATGGGCAGGATCTGCACTGTCTTCAAATCTGGTGGGTTTTTGGGTTGATGACAGAGTTAATTTAAGGTTGGGGATTGGCAGGATTTGCACTGTCTTCAAATCTGGTGGGTTTTTTGATTGATGATTGAGTTAATTTTATGTTGGGGATTGGCAGGATTTACACTGTCTTCAAATCTGGTGGGTTTTTTGATTGATGATTGAGTTAATTTAAGGTTGGGGATGGGCAGGATTTGCACCGTCTTCAAATCTGGAAGGCTCATGGGTTGATGACAGTGTTTCAATTTGCTTGGGGATTGGCAAAATTTGCACTGTCCTCAATTCTGGTGAGTTTTTGGGTTGATGACTGAGTTATAGTTTGGTCAGGGATTGGCATGATTTGCACTGTCTTCAAATCTTGTGGGTTTTTTGATTGATGATTGAGTAAATTTAAGCTTGGGGATGGGCAGGATTTGCACTGTCTTCAAATCTAGTGGGTTTATGGGTTGATGACCGAGTTATAGTTTGGTTGGGGATTGGCAAGATTTTCACTGTCTTCAAATCTGCTGGGTTTTTGGATTGATGACTGAGTTATATGTTGGTCGGGGATTGGCATGATTTGCACTGTCTTCAAATCTGGTGAGTTTTTGGGTTGATGACTGAGTGATAGTTTGGTTGGGGATTGGCAGGATTTGCACTGTCTTCAAGTCTTGTGAGTTTTTGGGTTGATGACTGAGTTATAGTTTGGTCGGGGATTGGAATGATTTGTACTCTCTTCAAATCTTGTGAGGTTTTGGGTTGATGACTGAATTATAGTTTGGTCAGGGATTGGCAGGATTTGCACTGTCTTCAAGTTTGGTGGGTCTTTGGGTTGACGATTGAGTAAATTTAAGGTTGGGGGTGGGCAGGATTTGCACTGTCTTCAAATCTGGTGGGTTTTTTGATTGATGATTGAGTTAATTTAAGGTTGGGGATGGGCATGATTTGCACTCTCTTCAAATCTGTTGGGTTTTTGGGTTGATGACAGAGTTTTAATTTGCTTGGGGATTGGCAAAATTTGCACTGTCCTCAATTCTGGTGAGTTTTTGGGTTGATGACTGAGTTATAGTTTGGTCAGGGATTGGCATGATTTGCACTGCCTTCAAATCTGGTGAGTTTTTGCGTTGATGACTGAGATAGTCTGGTCAAGGATTGGCAGAATTTGCAAAGTCTTCAAATCTGGTGGGTTTTTGGGTTGATGACTGAGTTATAGTTTGGTAAGGGATTGGCATGATTTGCACTGTCTTCAAATCTGGTGGGTTTTTTGATTGATGATTGAGTTAATTTAAGGTTGGGGATGGGCAGGATTTGCACTGTTTTCAAATCTGGTGGGTTTATGGGTTGATGACCGAATTAGTTTGGTTGGGGATTTGCAAGATTTTCACTGTCTTCAAATCTGGTGGGTTTTTGGATTGATGACTGAGTTATATGTTGGTCGGGGATTGGCATGATTTGCACTCTCTTCAAATCTGGTGAGTTTTTGGGTTGATGACTGAGTTATAGTTTGGTCGGGGATTGGCAGGATTTGCACTGTCTTCAAATCTGGTGGGTTTTTGGGTTGATGATTGAGTTCATTTTAGGTTGGGGATGGGCAGGATTTGCACTGTCTTCAAGTTTGGTGAGTTTTTGGGTTGATGACTGAGATAGTTTGGTCAAGGATTGGCAGAATTTGCAAAGTCTTCAAATCTGGTGAGTTTTTGGGTTGATGACTGAGTTATAGTCTGGTCGGGGATTGGCAGAATTTGCACTGTCTTCAAATCTGGTGAGTTTTTGGATTGATGATTGAGTTAATTTTAGGTTGGGGATGGGCAGGTTTTGCACTGTCTTCAAATTTGGTGGGTCTTTGGGTTGATGATTGAGTTAATTTAAGGTTGGGGATGGGCAGGATTTACACTGTCTTCAAATCTGGTGGGTTTTTGGGTTGATGACAAGGTTAATTTAAGGTTGGGGATTGGCAGGATTTGCACTGTCTTCAAATCTGGTGGGTTTTTTTATTGATGATTGAGTTAATTTTAGGTTGGGGATTGGCAGGATTTATACTGTCTTCAAATCTGGTGGGTTTTTTTATTGATGATTGAGTTAATTTAAGGTTGGGGATGGGCAGGATTTGCACCGTCTTCAAATCTGGTGGGTTTTTTTATTGATGATTGAATTAATTTAAGGTTGGGGATGGGCAGGATCTGCACTGTCTTCAAATCTGGTGGGTTTTTGGGTTGATGACAGAGTTAATTTAAGGTTGGGGATTGGCAGGATTTGCACTGTCTTCAAATCTGGTGGGTTTTTTGATTGATGATTGAGTTAATTTTATGTTGGGGATTGGCAGGATTTACACTGTCTTCAAATCTGGTGGGTTTTTTGATTGATGATTGAGTTAATTTAAGGTTGGGGATGGGCAGGATTTGCACCGTCTTCAAATCTGGAAGGTTCATGGGTTGATGACAGTGTTTCAATTTGCTTGGGGATTGGCAAAATTTGCACTGTCCTCAATTCTGGTGAGTTTTTGGGTTGATGACTGAGTTATAGTTTGGTCAGGGATTGGCATGATTTGCACTGTCTTCAAATCTTGTGGGTTTTTTGATTGATGATTGAGTAAATTTAAGCTTGGGGATGGGCAGGATTTGCACTGTCTTCAAATCTGGTGGGTTTATGGGTTGATGACCGAGTTATAGTTTGGTTGGGGATTGGCAAGATTTTCACTGTCTTCAAATCTGCTGGGTTTTTGGATTGATGACTGAGTTATATGTTGGTCGGGGATTGGCATGATTTGCACTGTCTTCAAATCTGGTGAGTTTTTGGGTTGATGACTGAGTGATAGTTTGGTTGGGGATTGGCAGGATTTGCACTGTCTTCAAGTCTTGTGAGTTTTTGGGTTGATGACTGAGTTATAGTTTGGTCGGGGATTGGAATGATTTGTACTCTCTTCAAATCTTGTGAGTTTTTGGGTTGATGACTGAATTATAGTTTGGTCAGGGATTGGCAGGATTTGCACTGTCTTCAAGTTTGGTGGGTCTTTGGGTTGACGATTGAGTAAATTTAAGGTTGGGGGTGGGCAGGATTTGCACTGTCTTCAAATCTGGTGGGTTTTTTGATTGATGATTGAGTTAATTTAAGGTTGGGGATGGGCATGATTTGCACTCTCTTCAAATCTGTTGGGTTTTTGGGTTGATGACAGAGTTTTAATTTGCTTGGGGATTGGCAAAATTTGCACTGTCCTCAATTCTGGTGAGTTTTTGGGTTGATGACTGAGTTATAGTTTGGTCAGGGATTGGCATGATTTGCACTGCCTTCAAATCTGGTGAGTTTTTGCGTTGATGACTGAGATAGTCTGGTCAAGGATTGGCAGAATTTGCAAAGTCTTCAAATCTGGTGGGTTTTTGGGTTGATGACTGAGTTATAGTTTGGTAAGGGATTGGCATGATTTGCACTGTCTTCAAATCTGGTGGGTTTTTTGATTGATGATTGAGTTAATTTAAGGTTGGGGATGGGCAGGATTTGCACTGTTTTCAAATCTGGTGGGTTTATGGGTTGATGACCGAATTAGTTTGGTTGGGGATTTGCAAGATTTTCACTGTCTTCAAATCTGGTGGGTTTTTGGATTGATGACTGAGTTATATGTTGGTCGGGGATTGGCATGATTTGCACTCTCTTCAAATCTGGTGAGTTTTTGGGTTGATGACTGAGTTATAGTTTGGTCGGGGATTGGCAGGATTTGCACTGTCTTCAAATCTGGTGGGTTTTTGGGTTGATGATTGAGTTCATTTTAGGTTGGGGATGGGCAGGATTTGCACTGTCTTCAAGTTTGGTGAGTTTTTGGGTTGATGACTGAGATAGTTTGGTCAAGGATTGGCAGAATTTGCAAAGTCTTCAAATCTGGTGAGTTTTTGGGTTGATGACTGAGTTATAGTCTGGTCGGGGATTGGCAGAATTTGCACTGTCTTCAAATCTGGTGAGTTTTTGGATTGATGATTGAGTTAATTTTAGGTTGGGGATGGGCAGGTTTTGCACTGTCTTCAAATTTGGTGGGTCTTTGGGTTGATGATTGAGTTAATTTAAGGTTGGGGATGGGCAGGATTTACACTGTCTTCAAATCT
The DNA here is from genome assembly GCA_037355745.1 of Pseudo-nitzschia multiseries. Classification (NCBI taxonomy): domain Eukaryota; phylum Bacillariophyta; class Bacillariophyceae; order Bacillariales; family Bacillariaceae; genus Pseudo-nitzschia; species Pseudo-nitzschia multiseries. The sequence goes on along the minus strand of CM074783.1, from coordinate 28,199,326 downwards.
GGTGGGTTTTTGGGTTGATGACAAGGTTAATTTAAGGTTGGGGATTGGCAGGATTTGCACTGTCTTCAAATCTGGTGGGTTTTTTTATTGATGATTGAGTTAATTTTAGGTTGGGGATTGGCAGGATTTATACTGTCTTCAAATCTGGTGGGTTTTTTTATTGATGATTGAGTTAATTTAAGGTTGGGGATGGGCAGGATTTGCACCGTCTTCAAATCTGGTGGGTTTTTTTATTGATGATTGAATTAATTTAAGGTTGGGGATGGGCAGGATCTGCACTGTCTTCAAATCTGGTGGGTTTTTGGGTTGATGACAGAGTTAATTTAAGGTTGGGGATTGGCAGGATTTGCACTGTCTTCAAATCTGGTGGGTTTTTTGATTGATGATTGAGTTAATTTTATGTTGGGGATTGGCAGGATTTACACTGTCTTCAAATCTGGTGGGTTTTTTGATTGATGATTGAGTTAATTTAAGGTTGGGGATGGGCAGGATTTGCACCGTCTTCAAATCTGGAAGGTTCATGGGTTGATGACAGTGTTTCAATTTGCTTGGGGATTGGCAAAATTTGCACTGTCCTCAATTCTGGTGAGTTTTTGGGTTGATGACTGAGTTATAGTTTGGTCAGGGATTGGCATGATTTGCACTGTCTTCAAATCTTGTGGGTTTTTTGATTGATGATTGAGTAAATTTAAGCTTGGGGATGGGCAGGATTTGCACTGTCTTCAAATCTGGTGGGTTTATGGGTTGATGACCGAGTTATAGTTTGGTTGGGGATTGGCAAGATGTGCACTGTCTTCAAATCTGCTGGGTTTTTGGATTGATGACTGAGTTATATGTTGGTCGGGGATTGGCATGATTTGCACTGTCTTCAAATCTGGTGAGTTTTTGGGTTGATGACTGAGTGATAGTTTGGTTGGGGATTGGCAGGATTTGCACTGTCTTCAAGTCTTGTGAGTTTTTGGGTTGATGACTGAGTTATAGTTTGGTCGGGGATTGGAATGATTTGTACTCTCTTCAAATCTGGTGGGTTATTTGATTGATGATCGAGTTAATTTCAGGTTGGGGATGGGCAGGATTTGCACTGTCTTCAAGTTTGGTGGGTCTTTGGGTTGACGATTGAGTAAATTTAAGGTTGGGGGTGGGCAGGATTTGCACTGTCTTCAAATCTGGTGGGTTTTTTGATTGATGATTGAGTTAATTTAAGGTTGGGGATGGGCATGATTTGCACTCTCTTCAAATCTGTTGGGTTTTTGGGTTGATGACAGAGTTTTAATTTGCTTGGGGATTGGCAAAATTTGCACTGTCCTCAATTCTGGTGAGTTTTTGGGTTGATGACTGAGTTATAGTTTGGTCAGGGATTGGCATGATTTGCACTGCCTTCAAATCTGGTGAGTTTTTGCGTTGATGACTGAGATAGTCTGGTCAAGGATTGGCAGAATTTGCAAAGTCTTCAAATCTGGTGGGTTTTTGGGTTGATGACTGAGTTATAGTTTGGTAAGGGATTGGCATGATTTGCACTGTCTTCAAATCTGGTGGGTTTTTTGATTGATGATTGAGTTAATTTAAGGTTGGGGATGGGCAGGATTTGCACTGTTTTCAAATCTGGTGGGTTTATGGGTTGATGACTGAATTAGTTTGGTTGGGGATTTGTAAGATTTTCACTGTCTTCAAATCTGGTGGGTTTTTGGATTGATGACTGAGTTATATGTTGGTCGGGGATTGGCATGATTTGCACTCTCTTCAAATCTGGTGAGTTTTTGGGTTGATGACTGAGTTATAGTTTGGTCGGGGATTGGCAGGATTTGCACTGTCTTCAAATCTGGTGGGTTTTTGGGTTGATGATTGAGTTCATTTTAGGTTGGGGATGGGCAGGATTTGCACTGTCTTCAAGTTTGGTGAGTTTTTGGGTTGATGACTGAGATAGTTTGGTCAAGGATTGGCAGAATTTGCAAAGTCTTCAAATCTGGTGAGTTTTTGGGTTGATGACTGAGTTATAGTCTGGTCGGGGATTGGCAGAATTTGCACTGTCTTCAAATCTGGTGAGTTTTTGGATTGATGATTGAGTTAATTTTAGGTTGGGGATGGGCAGGTTTTGCACTGTCTTCAAATTTGGTGGGTCTTTGGGTTGATGATTGAGTTAATTTAAGGTTGGGGATGGGCAGGATTTGCACTGTGTTCAAATCTGGTGGGTTTTTGGGTTGATGACTGAGTTATTGTTTTGTTGGGGATTGGCAAGATGTGCACTGTCTTCAAATCTGGTGGGTTTTTGAGTTGATGACAGAGTAATAGTTTTGTCTGGGATTGGCAGGTTTTGCACCGTCTTCAAATCTGGTGAGTTTTTTGGTTGATGAATGAGTTATAGTTTGGTAAGGGATTGGCAAGATTTACACTGTCTTCAAATCTTGTGAGTTTTTTGGTTGATGACTGAGTTATAGTTTGGTAAGGGATTGGCAAGATTTGCACTGTCTTCAAATCTTGTGAGTTTTTGGGTTGATGACTGAATTATAGTTTGGTCAGGGATTGGCAGGATTTGCACTGTCTTCAAGTTTGGTGGGTCTTTGGGTTGACGATTGAGTAAATTTAAGGTTGGGGGTGGGCAGGATTTGCACTGTCTTCAAATCTGGTGGGTTTTTTGATTGATGATTGAGTTAATTTAAGGTTGGGGATGGGCATGATTTGCACTCTCTTCAAATCTGTTGGGTTTTTGGGTTGATGACAGAGTTTTAATTTGCTTGGGGATTGGCAAAATTTGCACTGTCCTCAATTCTGGTGAGTTTTTGGGTTGATGACTGAGTTATAGTTTGGTCAGGGATTGGCATGATTTGCACTGCCTTCAAATCTGGTGAGTTTTTGCGTTGATGACTGAGATAGTTTGGTCAAGGATTGGCAGAATTTGCAAAGTCTTCAAATCTGGTGGGTTTTTGGGTTGATGACTGAGTTATAGTTTGGTAAGGGATTGGCATGATTTGCACTGTCTTCAAATCTGGTGGGTTTTTTGATTGATGATTGAGTTAATTTAAGGTTGGGGATGGGCAGGATTTGCACTGTTTTCAAATCTGGTGGGTTTATGGGTTGATGACCGAATTAGTTTGGTTGGGGATTTGCAAGATTTTCACTGTCTTCAAATCTGGTGGGTTTTTGGATTGATGACTGAGTTATATGTTGGTCGGGGATTGGCATGATTTGCACTCTCTTCAAATCTGGTGAGTTTTTGGGTTGATGACTGAGTTATAGTTTGGTCGGGGATTGGCAGGATTTGCACTGTCTTCAAATCTGGTGGGTTTTTGGGTTGATGATTGAGTTCATTTTAGGTTGGGGATGGGCAGGATTTGCACTGTCTTCAAGTTTGGTGAGTTTTTGGGTTGATGACTGAGATAGTTTGGTCAAGGATTGGCAGAATTTGCAAAGTCTTCAAATCTGGTGAGTTTTTGGGTTGATGACTGAGTTATAGTCTGGTCGGGGATTGGCAGAATTTGCACTGTCTTCAAATCTGGTGAGTTTTTGGATTGATGATTGAGTTAATTTTAGGTTGGGGATGGGCAGGTTTTGCACTGTCTTCAAATTTGGTGGGTCTTTGGGTTGATGATTGAGTTAATTTAAGGTTGGGGATGGGCAGGATTTGCACTGTGTTCAAATCTGGTGGGTTTTTGGGTTGATGACTGAGTTATTGTTTTGTTGGGGATTGGCAAGATGTGCACTGTCTTCAAATCTTGTGGGTTTTTGAGTTGATGACAGAGTAATAGTTTTGTCTGGGATTGGCAGGTTTTGCACCGTCTTCAAATCTGGTGAGTTTTTTGGTTGATGAATGAGTTATAGTTTGGTAAGGGATTGGCAAGATTTACACTGTCTTCAAATCTTGTGAGTTTTTTGGTTGATGACTGAGTTATAGTTTGGTAAGGGATTGGCAAGATTTGCACTGTCTTCAAATCTTGTGAGTTTTTGGGTTGATGACTGAATTATAGTTTGGTCAGGGATTGGCAGGATTTGCACTGTCTTCAAGTTTGGTGGGTCTTTGGGTTGACGATTGAGTAAATTTAAGGTTGGGGGTGGGCAGGATTTGCACTGTCTTCAAATCTGGTGGGTTTTTTGATTGATGATTGAGTTAATTTAAGGTTGGGGATGGGCATGATTTGCACTCTCTTCAAATCTGTTGGGTTTTTGGGTTGATGACAGAGTTTTAATTTGCTTGGGGATTGGCAAAATTTGCACTGTCCTCAATTCTGGTGAGTTTTTGGGTTGATGACTGAGTTATAGTTTGGTCAGGGATTGGCATGATTTGCACTGCCTTCAAATCTGGTGAGTTTTTGCGTTGATGACTGAGATAGTTTGGTCAAGGATTGGCAGAATTTGCAAAGTCTTCAAATCTGGTGGGTTTTTGGGTTGATGACTGAGTTATAGTTTGGTAAGGGATTGGCATGATTTGCACTGTCTTCAAATCTGGTGGGTTTTTTGATTGATGATTGAGTTAATTTAAGGTTGGGGATGGGCAGGATTTGCACTGTTTTCAAATCTGGTGGGTTTATGGGTTGATGACCGAATTAGTTTGGTTGGGGATTTGCAAGATTTTCACTGTCTTCAAATCTGGTGGGTTTTTGGATTGATGACTGAGTTATATGTTGGTCGGGGATTGGCATGATTTGCACTCTCTTCAAATCTGGTGAGTTTTTGGGTTGATGACTGAGTTATAGTTTGGTCGGGGATTGGCAGGATTTGCACTGTCTTCAAATCTGGTGGGTTTTTGGGTTGATGATTGAGTTCATTTTAGGTTGGGGATGGGCAGGATTTGCACTGTCTTCAAGTTTGGTGAGTTTTTGGGTTGATGACTGAGATAGTTTGGTCGAGGATTGGCAGAATTTGCAAAGTCTTCAAATCTGGTGGGTTTTTGGGTTGATGACTGAGTTATAGTTTGGCGGGGAATTGGCATGATTTGCACTGTCTTCAAATCTGGTGAGTTTTTGGGTTGATGACTGAGTTATAGTTTGGTCGGGGATTGGCAGGATTTGCACTGTCTTCAAGTTTGTTGGGTTTTTGGGTTGATGATTGAGTTCATTTTAGGTTGGGGATGGGCAGGATTTGCACTGTCTTCAAATCTGGTGAGTTTTTGGGTTGATGACTGAGATAGTTTGGTCGAGGATTGGCAGAATTTGCACAGTCTTCAAATCTGGTGGGTTTTTGGGTTGATGACTGAGTTATAGTTTGGCCGGGGATTGGCAAGATTTGCACTGTCTTCAAATCTGGTGAGTTTTTGGGTTGATGACTGAATTATAGTTTGGTCAGGGATTGGCAGGATTTGCACTGTCTTCAAGTTTGGTGGGTCTTTGGGTTGACGATTGAGTAAATTTAAGGTTGGGGGTGGGCAGGATTTGCACTGTCTTCAAATCTGGTGGGTTTTTTGATTGATGATTGAGTTAATTTAAGGTTGGGGATGGGCATGATTTGCACTCTCTTCAAATCTGTTGGGTTTTTGGGTTGATGACAGAGTTTTAATTTGCTTGGGGATTGGCAAAATTTGCACTGTCCTCAATTCTGGTGAGTTTTTGGGTTGATGACTGAGTTATAGTTTGGTCAGGGATTGGCATGATTTGCACTGCCTTCAAATCTGGTGAGTTTTTGCGTTGATGACTGAGATAGTCTGGTCAAGGATTGGCAGAATTTGCAAAGTCTTCAAATCTGGTGGGTTTTTGGGTTGATGACTGAGTTATAGTTTGGTAAGGGATTGGCATGATTTGCACTGTCTTCAAATCTGGTGGGTTTTTTGATTGATGATTGAGTTAATTTAAGGTTGGGGATGGGCAGGATTTGCACTGTTTTCAAATCTGGTGGGTTTATGGGTTGATGACCGAATTAGTTTGGTTGGGGATTTGCAAGATTTTCACTGTCTTCAAATCTGGTGGGTTTTTGGATTGATGACTGAGTTATATGTTGGTCGGGGATTGGCATGATTTGCACTCTCTTCAAATCTGGTGAGTTTTTGGGTTGATGACTGAGTTATAGTTTGGTCGGGGATTGGCAGGATTTGCACTGTCTTCAAGTTTGTTGGGTTTTTGGGTTGATGATTGAGTTCATTTTAGGTTGGGGATGGGCAGGATTTGCACTGTCTTCAAATCTGGTGAGTTTTTGGGTTGATGACTGAGATAGTTTGGTCGAGGATTGGCAGAATTTGCACAGTCTTCAAATCTGGTGGGTTTTTGGGTTGATGACTGAGTTATAGTTTGGCCGGGGATTGGCAAGATTTGCACTGTCTTCAAATCTGGTGAGTTTTTGGGTTGATGACTGAGTTATAGTTTGGTTGGGGATTGGCAAGATTTGCACTGTCTTCAAATCTGGTGGTTTTTTTGGTTGATGATTGAGTTAATTTAAGGTTGGGGATGGGCAGGATTTTTACTGTTTTCAAGTTTGGTGGGTTTATGGGTTGATGACTGAGGTATAGTATGGTCGGGGATTTGCAGGATTTGTAGTGTCTTCAAATCTGGTTGATTTATGGGTTGATGATTGAGTTAATTTTAGGTTTGGGATGGGCATGATTTGCACTGTCTTCAAATCTGGTGGGTTTATGGGTTGATGACTGAGTTATAGTTTGGTTGGGGATTGGCAGGATTTGCACTGTCTTTAAATCTGGTGGGTTTTTGGGTTGATGGTTGAGTAATTTTTAGGTTGGGGATGGGCAGGATTTGCACTGTATTCAAACCTGGTTAGTTTTTTGGTTGATGATCAAGTTATAGTTTGGTCGGGGATTGGCAGGATTTGCACTGTCTTCAAATCTGGTGAGTTTTTGGGTTGATGAGTGAGTTAATATTAGGTTGGGGATGGTCAGGATTTGCACTGTCTTCAAATAATTGGTATGATTGGGAAGAACATAGACAGCTTGCTTGTAGATCTGGTAGCTCGTAATTACCGGTAGCTCCTACAACTTGCTTGTTCGAATGTAACCCCACCCCTATGAATGTAGATACCTTGCTGATAGCTTACACATAAATTTGGTTGGTTGGCTAATTGTAGAATTGGTTCTGGTAAGAATTGGTGGTACAGATCAGAACACCTTTGGTAAATCTGATCTTACTTGATGCACACGCGTTATCGTACGAGTACTTCTTACCATAACTTTACTGACACATACTTACAATACATACAGTAACTACCTATTCAACAACTCCACAGGGCCCCTGCAGACTGGAAAGATTTGCACTGTGTTCAAATCTGGTGGGTTTTTGGGTTGATGACTGAGTTATATTTTGGTCGGGGACTGGCAGGATTTGCACTGTGCTAAAATCTGGTGGGTTTTTGAATTGATGATTGAGTTATATTTTGGTTAGGGACTGGAGAGATTTGAACTGTGTTCAAATCTGGTGGGTTTTAGGATTGACGATTTAACTATATTTTGGTTCGGGACTGAAAAGATTTGCACTGTGTTCAAATCAGGTTGGTTTTTGGGTTGATGACTGAGTTATATTTTAGTCGGGGATTGGCAGGATTTGCACTGTGCTAAAATCTTGTGTGTTTTTGGGTTGATGACTGACGTATATTTTAGTCGAGAATTTGCGGGATTTGCACTGTGCTAAAATCTGGTGGGTTTTTGAATTGATGACTGAGTTATATTTTGGTTAGGGACTGGAGAGATTTGCACTGTGTTCAAATCTGGTGAGTTTTAGAGTTGACGATTTAATTATATTTTGGTTCGGTTCTGAAAAGATTTGCACTGTGTTCAAATCTGGTTGGTTTTTTGGTTGATGGCTGAGTTATATTGTAGTCGGGGATTGGCAGGATTTGCACTGTGCTAAAATCTTGTGTGTTTTTGGGTTGATGACTGAGTTATATTTTGGTCGGGAATTGGCAGGATTTGCACAGTGCTAAAATCTGGTGGGTTTTTGGTTTGATGACTGAGTTATATTTAAGTCAGGAATTGGCAGGATTTGTACTGTGCTAAAATCTGGTGGGTTTTTGGGTTGATGACTGAGTTATATTTTGGTTAGGGACTGGAAAGATTTGCACTGTGTCTAAATCTGGTGGGTTTTAGGGTTGACGATTTAATTATATTTTGGTTAGGGACTGAAAAGATTTGCACTGTGTTCAAATCAGGTTGGTTTTTGGGTTGATGACTGAGTTATATTTTAGTCGGGGATTGGCAGGATTTGCACTGTGCTAAAATCTTGTTGGTTTTTGAATTGATGACTGAGTTATATTTTGGTTAGGGACTGGAGAGATTTGCACTGTGTCTAAATCAGGTGGGTTTTAGGGTTGACGATCTAATTATATTTTGGTTAGTGACTGGAAAGATTTGCACTGTGTTCAAATCTGGTTGGTTTTTGGGTTGATGACTGAGTTATATTTTAGTCGGGGATTGGTAGGATTTGCACTGTGCCAAAATCTGGTTGGTTTTTGGGTTGATGACTGAGTTATATTTTGATTAGGGACTGGAAAGATTTGCACTGTGCTAAAGTCTGGTGGGTTTTTGGGTTGATGACTGCGTTATATTTTAGTCGGGGACTGGCAGGATTTGCACTGTGCTAAAATCTGGTTGGTTTTTGAATTGATGACTCAGTTATATTTTGGTTAGGGACTGGAAAGATTTGCACTGTGTCTAAATCTGGTGGGTTTTAGGACTGACGATTTAATTATATTTTGGTTCGGGACTGAAAAGATTTGCACTGTGTTCAAATCTGGTTGGTTTTTTGGTTGATGGCTGAATTATATTTTAGTCGGGGACTGGCAGGATTTCCACTTTGCTAAAATCTGGTGGGTTTTTGGGTTGATGACTGTGTTATATTTTGGTCAGGGACTGGCAGGATTTGCACAGTGATAAAATCTGATGGGTTTTTGGGTTGATGACTGAGTTCTATTTTAGTCGGGAATTGGCAAAATTTGCACTGTGCTAAAATCTGGTTGGTTTTTGGGTTGATGACTGAGTTATATTTTGGTTAGGGACTGGAAAGATTTGCACTGTGTTCAAATCTGGTGAGTTTTAGGGTTAACGATTTAATTATATTTTGGTTAGGGAATGGAAAGATTTGCACTGTGTTCAAATCATGTGGGTTTTTGGGTTTATTACTTAGTTATATTTTGGTCGGGGATTGGCAGGATTTGCACTGTGCTAAATTATGGTGAATTTTGGTTGATGACTGAGTTATATTTTGGTTAGGGACTGGACAGATTTGCACTGCGCGAAAATCGGGTGGGTTTTGGTATTGATGACTGAGTTTTATTTTGGTCGTGGACTTGCAGGATTTGCACAGTTCTCAAACCTAGTGGGTTTTTGGGTTCATGACTGAGTTATATTTTAATCGTAGAACTTCATACCATAACTTTACTGACACATACTTACAATACATACAATAACTACGTACGCAACAACTCCACAGGGCCCCTGCAAAGCACTAATTACATGTGTTTTGTATGCTGAAAATTACACGGTAATATGCTGTAAATCGACACGACGATACGATGAGTAATTAACCTGTCGGTCTGCAAAGATCGAACCGTAACAATGATCTTACTCACTAAATCAATCGATCGTAAGACTGATTGCATTTGCGTTTGTTTGTTACGACACACTTTTTCTAGTTTATCAGACCCACAGCACTCTACGAGCTGTGGCCAGCATCCTACAATGCTGAGGACCGCGTTTCCCACCGAGAAACGCAGTTTGAGCTCGAAGACTAATCCGGAATAGCCTGATCAGCTACCGGCATCAACCCTCAAGGATGTAAAAGAGACAGTTGCATGTGGAGCCCTGGAACAGACCAACACCAGGGCGGTCTCCCTGAAAGAAGAGACCAAAGAATCGAACCAAGGTGGTGGCTCCACCGGGTTTCGAGATCCAGCAAAAACAAGCAAGGGAAAAGAAGCTGGACGGCTCAGTCGAAAGGGCCGCCCAGGTTGGCATCAGTTGAAAGGAATCAATATCCAATCCGAGAACACTGATCTTTCACTGAAAACAAGAATGACGTGAGCCAGAAGATTGAGCCCGAAGTATTCTGTGGTGAAACAGAAGGGGGGAACAGATTGCGAAGAGCATCTGCCCGCAAGACGGAACAGATTGCGAACGAAAATCCAAAGATACGAGAACACCAATCCCCGAAGATCGGAAAGATCCAAAAATAAAAAAGAGAACACTAAATTCTCAGGAAACAACCTTTCAACCTTTCACCACAGAAATACAGAATGAGCAAAATCCCGAGAAAGGATAGGAAAGCTCACAATCTTGATTTGCAACAAAAGCAAAAGCTCACACAAAAGTATAACCGAACCGGAACGAAAATTCGATCCGAATATAAGCACATCACTCGACAGTCACAAACGAATAATATCCATCTAATCATATCCATCTCTCACATCCAATCCTCGATTCAATTACACTCTTCCACCACACACCACCATCGATTGAATATCCAATATTCCATCGAAAACCATCTTACGAATCGACCGTCCACACTCCAAAACGACCATTTGAAATCCTTTCGAAACTTCGTTTGAAATATCGCACCCCACTCCACCATGGTACGAACTAGAACACACGGCGACATTGAAGAAGAAGAAATGGAAGTGGACGATCCACAGGATTCTAATGAAAACAATGGAGGAGGTATGGGAGAAGAGGAAGATTTGGAAGATAAAATCATGGAAGTCATGGAAAGGGCCCTTGGGGACCCAGAAACAAACTCAACCATGAAGAGAATCATCGACCAAGAAGTAAAGAAGAGAATCAGAGCAATCAGAGATGCAGAAAGTAGGGGTGAGAACCCAGATGACGCGGATAGCGACAACGATGAGGGAAACGATGCTAACCAAAATGCCGTGGATGCAAGAGCAGATCGACTGGGTAGAAGGTCATCCCAACCCAGGATAAAAATCAGGGGATTCAACAATGGCAGATTCCTGAACCCAGAACAACTTGCTTTCAGGAGCAGCCTAATGGATTTTGGCATCAACTATGAATCGGCTGAAGAAATTATGAGGGGAGGGATGTCTAATATTCGTGAAATTACAGACCTCAACAAGGAAAGCATTAAATCGTTCATGCATGGATTGAAATCTATCAGTCCGGACTGTCCTAATCCAAAAAGTATCCACTATGGTAACAGACTATCATCGAGGCTCCTAACTTGGGCAAATTGGGCCCGGTACCAACCATTGATTGGAGTCAAGCCAAGGGCTATCGACTGGAACGCAAACCCAAACAACCTGGAACTGCAGCAATTCAGAATCAAGATGATGGAATCAAGTGTGAAATCACAGGAAAAGTCAACCCCACCAGAATTAAAGGACATTACGAAATTCAGAGAATGGGAGGAAGGCTTTCGACAAAACCTGAGGTACAGATTCAACTCTGAGGGTTTTCCAATCTTGTATGTCATAAGACCCTAAGAAAAGGAAGATGTTACTGACGAAGCCAGGGCTGGAACAGTCGGGCAAAGTACAACAGATACTTATCCAACTTGGAGTGATTACAATGAAAGATGTGGCGTCCTGTCAGGTCACCAGTATGATGAGGACAACAACGTCGTCTGGAGGTTGCTGTGTGATGCAACAAGAAAAGGTCCTGGTTGGGAATATGTGGCACATTTCCAAAACACTGCGCTGAACTCAGGAAATGCAAGAAACGCTTTCATTTCATTGATGCAACATGCTTACACTGATACCAATATCACTATGGTTCTGAACAAGACATACCAGGAAATGAAAGATTCACACTACACTGGAGATGCTAAGAATTATGACTGGAACAAGCACAAACGAAACTGGACTGCTTTTCATGGAACAATTCTGAGATTTGAAAAGAATCATAATGAAAGGAGATTTGTCTGGGATTTTATCAATTCAATCAGTGATGAGAGACTTGACGCTGCCAAGGCCGATGCAATTGATGAGAGCAAAGATTACCGGGACAATTTCAATGAATGCTTGATTCTATTCACCAATCGCCTTGGATTGAAGAAGCTTGCAAATGGAGAGCATAAAAGAGGTTCCAGGAGTGTGTATTCTATGGGCACAACCAGCAACAAAAAGCAAAAGACAACTGGAACCTTTACAGGAAAAGTTGAGTGCAAGCCTTACCCAACAAGTGTTTATAAAACAATGTCAAAAGAACAGCGCCAGGAGCTTTACCAGATGAGACAGGCTAAAAAGAAAAGAAATCTCAAGGCTGCTGAGACTAAAAAGAAAGAAACTGAAAATGAAGGCACGGGTGACAGTTTTGGCTCAAAATCTAAGAAATGACATAATAACCGGACACTATCACTAGAACACAAATTGTTAACAATGGTGAGCCGGTCATTATACCAGATGAATGTTCCTGTAGATTTTGATGATGGGGAAAGTGAAGAAGGATATTGTGAGCTAGACTCACATGCAGATACTACCGCAGCAGGAAGCAATATGGTATTGCTGAATCCTGATCAGATCACAACACATGTTGATGTTGCACCTTTTTCTGAAGAATACAAGCCCATCAAGAAAATCCCGATAGGAAGCTGTGCTACGGCGTGGACAAACCCAACATCAGGCAAAGTGTACATCATAGTGTTCCATCAAGCACTGTACTTTGGGGACAAATTGAAAAACAGCTTGATATGTCCAAATCAAGTGAGGGACTGCAATTTCAACTCTGTTGAAGAGACACCTCGCCAATTTGATCCAAGATCCAAGCATGGATTTACAATTCAAACTCCAATGGAAGATGATGATCCGAAGAAAGTCTTTATCAAACTGAGTATGAGAAATGTGATCTCATATTTCCCCACAAGAAAGCCCACAAGAAGGGAACTTGATGAATGTCAACATTTGATAGCAACAAATGATACCCCCTGGGATCCACATTCACTGACGTTCAGGATGGCCGAGCTAGCCATTGACAATGGAGATCCAATTTCAGGGGACCAGTTCAGCCTTCAAGCTATGTCGACCGAAGAGGACCAAGCAATGGATACAAGTTCGGTTGTAACAGAACCTGATAGTAATGTTACAGATAAACTCCCCAAGACCAGCTTAGACAAACGGCATCCAAGTGTCATGCAGCAATGCAAACTAATGAGGGTCCATCAGGTATCCACAAGGAGAATGCTAACTGAATGCCAGATTGCAACAGATGGAAATATAGCTCATCGAATTTCTTCAGTAAGGAATATTTCAAGCGCGCGAAGGGTAGACCAATTTTTGTTTGATGATACAGAATTTGACTTTATGGAAGCTCCTGAAGCAGAATCAAAACAGGCCCCTAGCTTGCAAGAAATTGACAATACACTAGAAAGAAGGTCTCTTGACAGAAGAAATCAATGGGGGCCATCAGTGATAACAATTGAAGGTCCAAACAAAGTTGACTGTGAACGCCTAGCCAAAACTTGGAACATTAGTTTTAAGAAAGCTGAGCAGACATTGAAAGTCACGACGCAGAAGGCACTCAGGAATTTGCAATCACCATTGATGAAGCGGCTGCCTACTCAGCGCTTCAGGAACAAGAGAGTCGCACAAGGAACCTGGTACACTGATACATGGCATGCAAGAACCACGAGTATTATGAGGCAAGAAAAATGTGCACAGATCTTCACAAATGGAAATGGGTTTGAAGTATTTATACCAATACAGGACAAATCACAAGCCCACCAAAGACTGAAGACATTTATTCATGAAATTGGAATTCCAGAGCATTTGATTTCTGATAGTGCGCCAGAACAAGGATCCCCAAGAACCTACAAAACACAGGACAAGTCTCAGGCGCATCAAGGATTGAAAACATTCATTCACAAAATTGGAATCCCAGAGCATTTGATTTCTGATGGTGCACCAGAACAAGGATCTCCAAGAACCTACAAGACACACTGGAATTCAATTGTAAAGCGCAACCATATTCACCAGAAATTCATCCAACCACATTGCCCATTCCAAAATCGAGCAGAACAAGCAATAGGTCATCTTGGCAGTGCAATCACAACCAAGTCTGCAAAGAAATCACCGAGGAGATTATGGTCATTTTGTGGTGAGCTATGTGCTAATATCAGGCAGCGAACAGCCTCGAGCAACCCTTCTTCAATGGGGAGAACCCCATTTGAATTGGTCCATGGCTATAGGCCTGATATTACACTATACACTTCATCAGAATGGTATGACTTTGTGTTTTATTATGAAAAAGGTGATTCTTCCACCCGAGGTGTTGAAAGGTTGGCACGATGGTTGGGTCCCTGTGGCAATAAGGTAGGTGGGGGGGATTGTTTTTGGCTCCTGACTGAATCAGCAATACCAATATCTACAAATTCAATAAGGCCTGTCAAAGAATTCGAATGGAGAGATAGAGATATCCTCAGAAGAATGGAAGCAATTGACAAATCAATTGAATCCAAGATTGGTGATGAAGTGAAGGATAGCGCGTCCTTCTTCCAGGAAAACTACCCGGAGCCCCAAATGGAGCTATTTGAGAATCAACCAGTAGAACCACCTGATTTGAAACTTGAAATGGCTGAACCAGAAGCATCGGTAGAAAATATTGATGAACCAGATGAATATCTGGGGAATGAAGTGATCATTGAAAGAGGTGATGAAAGACTCAGGTGCGTTGTCAAAGATAGGGTTCGCGACTTGCAAAACAGACCGATAGGAATCAGAAATGAGAATCCCATACTAGACACGAGGCTGTATAAATTGCAACTACCCGATGGTACGATGGAGGAATACACGGCAAATATTGTTGCAGAAAGTCTGTATAGTTCTGTTGATGACGATGGAAGGATGTTCACTCTACTAGATGAACTCATTGACCATGAAAAAGACAATACTGCTCTAACTGATGAGGAAGCCACGACTGTAGCAAAAAATGCCAGGAAAACCCATAAACCGACAACTAGGGGTTGGCGGATTTTAGCCAGTTGGAAAGATGGAACAGAATCTTGGTGTAAGCTAAGTGATGTGAAAGAATCATTTCCAGTGCAATTAGCTGAATATGCTGTCAACAATAATCTTGAAAAGACACCAGCATTCCGATGGTGGGTGCACAAAATTTTGAGAAGGAAGGAACGCATCCTTAAGGCGGCCAAAACAGCAAAGTATTGGTTGAAGACGCACAAGTATGGCGTTGAGTTGCCACATTCAATCAAACAAGCGCTGGCTATTGATAAGAAAACAGGGACTGACCACTGGGAAAGAGCAATTCATAAGGAAATGACAAATAACATGGCAGCGTTTGAATTTTCTGATGATGATGTTATTCCAGTTGGCCATAAGCAGATAACAACCCACATGATCTTTGACATCAAGCTAGGATCCCTAACAAGGAAGGCTAGGTTGGTAGGGGACGGTCATAAAGTCCCTGCAGTGGCAAAAGAAAATACTTATTCATCTGTTCCCAGTCGAGACTCAGTAAGAATATTCTTTCTGCTGGCAGCGCTGAATGATTTGAAGGTTCTCTCAGCTGATATTCAAAATGCATATTTGACAGCCCCAATAAAAGAGAAATACTTTCTAAAAGCGAGAGCTGAAGATGGTTTTTCACCTCATCTTGCAGGAAGGCCTTGCAAGATTGTCCGCGCATTGTATGGACTGCCGGTGGCAGGTGCATCTTTCCGGTCATACCTCACACAGCATTTGAGAGATCTTGGATATTCCCCTTGCAAAGCAGATCCGGATGTACACTTACGAATTGAAATCAGGAAAGATGGATCCAGGTACTGGGCAATGCTGATTGCCTATGTAGACGACATCTTATGTTCTGGTGAAGATCCAAAGTTCCAGCTTGAAAACATTGAGTGCAAGTTCAAACTGAAGGATGATACTATTGAAGAGCCAACTCTGTATCTGGGAGCAGATATTGGAAAATTCTACTTTGAAGGTGATTCAAAGCCAAGATGGTCATTATCAAGCACTAAGTATACGGCAAAAGCTGTTGCAGCAGTCGAACAAGAGTTAGGAACTGAAAAATATGGTTACAAGTATCTGCCGAAATTAGCGTCCAGTCCACTGTCACACGATTATCGACCGGAAATTGATATATCAGAAGAATTGAACCCTGAATTGCAAAATTATTACCAAGGTTTAATTGGAGTCCTCAGGTGGATTTGTGAATTAGGAAGGCTGGACATTGTAATGCCAGTCTCGCTGATGTCAAGGTATCTGGCACAGGCAAGGATCGGGCATTTGAATCAGTTGTTTCATATATTTGCATATTTAAAAAAGTACAACAGGTCAAGATTGGTTTTTGATGATACTGTACCAAATGTTGATGAGAGTAAATTTCAAAAATGTGACTGGTCTGAATTTTATCCTGGTGCCGCTGAAGTCATACCAGCAAATATGCCAGAAGCTTTGGGAAAACATGTGATGATGAGTTGTTTTGTTGATGCTGACCATGCTGGATGCAAGGCAACACGGAGATCTCATACTGGCGTTATTATCTTCATTAATAATGCACCGATCATTTGGTTTTCCAAAAGACAAACAACAGTTGAGACATCAACTTTTGGATCTGAAATCATTGCTTTGAAAATTGCAATCCAATTGGTTGAAGGTCTAAGGTACAAGTTGAGAATGATGGGCGTTCCAATTGATGGGAGCACAAATGTGTATTGTGATAATGATTCTGTCGTCACAAATGTTACACGACCTGAAAGCCCATGCAAGAAGAAGCACAACAGCATTGCATACCACAAAGCGCGTGAATCTATTGCGGCAGGAATTATCAGAGTTGCAAAAGAACGAGGTTCAACAAATATTGCTGACTTGTTTACCAAGCTAATGAGTGGCGCTGTCTTTCGAGAACATTGTTCACGATGTATGTGGTAGGCTTGTTTTGTTTTGCATGCGGTGAGTAAGTAAAGAAATAAAAATCAATCGTTCGATGGAATGTTCGATCGATCGTTCGATCGAAGCAACAAGTTGATTTACATTTGATCTGCAATGAGCATTTCGAAAAATTGATAATTTGATCCATGAATACAATATATCAAACCGGCAAGGATCAGGGCAAAATGCCATGATACAAGCCAGAATGAAAGGCAAAACGCCGCCCCATTTTCTTTTGATAGGGCCTCTGATGGTAGACTGGATACAGTTTGGTATTCAACATACAAATGACTCACGATGAATAGGTTAAGTCATAGAATCCAGCCGCTTAACGGTTGGAGGATTTATGACTGAAGGGGACTGAAAAGAATTCACCGTGTAACACGTATTCATACGTACGAAAAGTCACGAAGGCAAATAACCTTATTCGTATGGTTATTTAACCTGAGTGAATAATCGTCGGTGATTATCCATGTGGATTGTCTCTTAGCGGGAATTTTCCCAACAGCTCACTCTTCGAAGAATTAACAACTCTAAAACACTATCATGCCCTAAAATCTATGTACAACCTAGTACTAATTCTGCGTAATAAGGTACAAATACTGTGATATTCCAATGAGAATATCACGGTGAATTACACGGTAATACGATACAAAGAAAGACCAATCGAAGATGGTTTGCGTGTGTTTTGTGTCTTAATTACATGTGTTTTGTATGCTGAAAATTACACAGTAATATGCTGTAAATCGACACGATGATACGACGAGTAATTAACCTGTTGGTCTGCAAAGATCGAACCGTAACAATGATCTTACTCACTAAATCAATTGATCGTAAGACCGATTGCATTTGCATTTGTTTGTTACGACACACTTTTTCTATTATACTCCCGAGGATGATCTCACCTTTCCTAACGGTAGTCCAGTAACGTCATACACATATCGTATACACAAAACTACGGTTACTAGCCCTGGTTTTGCCATGGTCGATCGCGGCGCAAATGGCTGCATCATTAGCAATGATGCGTGTCTCATCTCCAAGGATATCCCACCGCGATATGTTAACGTCACCGGCATTAACAATCATCAGGTACAAAATATCCCCATTGCTACATGCGGAGCATATTCCATGTCGAACAGAGGCCCCGTCATCCTCATTTTCAATGAATGTGCCTATACAGGACGACACCCTTCTATATTGTCATCCGGCCAGATGGAAGCATATTTTTCCACTGTCGACGACACATCCATCAAGGCAGGCGGAGGACAGGTCATCACCACCTCCGATGGATATGCACTGCCTCTTAGCATACGACACGGTTTACCATATCTTGCGATGCGAAAGTATACGACTGTTGTATTTGACACGCTCCCACATGTTATCATGACATCCGATAAACATTGGGACCCATCTGTTCTCGATACCACGATCAGTGCGAAGAATGAACAATTTCTCCAGAAATATCCTCCCCAACCACAGCAACTCCCTTATGCCGATTACGACGAATATGGGAACCCACGCTGTCTTGAAGGATTCGATATCTCTGTTTCCCCCGGGTCCTCCACGGTCACATCCCTCAGTTCGTATTCCAGCCATTCCACTCGATCTCCCTTCCTTCCTATTGATGATCATAGGAACAACGATCGCTCCTTTTGGCTTACTTCCACCGACTACGCTCATCAACAACGTCTCGCATGCTGCGCGCCACCCGCAGTCTCTGGAACAGTCACTGCGTTTCCGACAGATTGTACTGCCAGTGACACTACACGCATTGCAGCTACGCCCCGCGAAAGATACCCCAACGAACATGACTACTTATCCCTGAAACCTTTCTTTTGTTGGGTTTCCACCGATCGCATCAAAGCTATGTTTGAAAACTCAACCCAATATGGTTCGTTAGCGGTTAGCCCTGATGGTAACATTTTCAAACGTTTGCATTCCCCTCAACCAGCCATGAACGTTCGCCCTTTCAATGACGATGTTATGTCCGATGCTGTCTATTCAGATGTCTCAGCAATTGATGGTGGCTCCAAGATTGCTCAGATCTTCTTTGGCCGCAAATCACATATTATACACGTTGAGGAAATGCGTACCATCGGCGATTTCCTATCCTGCTTCCAGAACTTTGTTCGAAAATGGGGCAGGCCCATTCGCCTCCTTTGCGACCACGGTAACTATCAATCCAGTAAGAAGGTCATCGATTACCTCAAAATGTTATGGATTGGACTCTGGCAAAGTGAACCGTATCACCAACACCAGAATCAATTCGAACGACGATACCAAACGTTCAAGCGCATTGTCAATCGCGTCATGGATCGTACAGGCACACCACCACACCTATGGCTACTGTGCATGACATACGTCGCGGGTCTCCTCAATGTTGTTTCTGATCCTACGCTGTCCGATAAACAGCCGATCTTCATTGCCACGGGTACACTTGGCGACATCAGCGCATACACCAGTTTCTTCTGGTTTGAACCTGTGTATTTCAAAACCAATGACTCTCCTTTCGGTACCCAGTCTACCGAACGCCTAGGTCATTTCGCCGGCATCGCCGAACATGTTGGCAATGGACTCTGCTTCCGAATCTGGGATCCCGTTACCAACAAGTTACTTGACCGGTCCGGTGTCCGATCTGCTCTTACGCCCGAATCACGTAACAAACGCGCGGGCCTATTTACTGATGATGGTTTCATAAAATGGCGTAGCGCCAAGGATTCCTTGCCCCGTTTATACGCCACTGGAGAAGCTCCAGCATTCAAACATGGGGAGCATACCAATCAGAGTAAACCCATTAACGAGTCTATGACACCAGGCAACTCAGTTCCCCCTAGCGTTTCACCCGCTGATTCTGACACTGCCGATGACACCGATCCATCTGTACCCAACAAACAACCAGATACCACGCCCCACGCATCTGGCACTCAACCAATTCTTCAACCACCCGTCCACCCCTCGTTACCGAGCTTTCTTTATAAGAAAGTCGATGACAGCCCGAGCTGGTCCTCTTCTCCACTCCCTAACAACTATGGGGAGAGTTTTGATGGTCCTCCTACAACACACATCTTCAGCAAGACATCCGATGGCGTTCTCCTTACTGAAGATGATTTTGACCCACCGGAATTAGCATACTTTGATGTTAGTGACGTCACAACTCCACACACCAACCCAGCTACTCCTTCAGTAGACCCATCACAGGTAGTTGTTTCTGACGAAGAAGGTAACGCACAATTTGATGATGACGGTAAACCTATTACCATTCCTACGATCCCGATTGCCGATCTACAAAGATGATCCTTCCTTGTAACCAATCTCGATGGCACCCGGAAACGTCTTACCATTGTCGATGTTGAAGACAGTCTTGAACGCAACAACGACTTCATCAAGTTCAAGTGCAAACACTCTGATGACGAACTTGATGATATCATTGCATACAATGATGTCATGAATTACATACATCGTGATTCAACACAAGAAGACGGCAAACTCTGGTCGTTTCGCTGCATCCTAGGACACCAAGGTCCACTGGATAACAAGCATCCTCAATACAAAGGTTCCAAGTATAACCTTTGGATTGAATGGGAGAATGTGGAACGCACATATGAACCTCTGGCCAACATTGCGGCTGATGACCCTGTCACCGTTGCAAAATATGGGAAAGACAACAACTTGCTTGACCTCCCGGGTTGGAAACGCCTCAAGCGAATCACCAACCTAGCCCGACGGACCAAGAAACTTGATCGACTCGTGCACCAAGCCAAACTACGTTCTTTCCGTACCACTCCGCAGTATCAATATGGATTCAAAGTGCCTCGTAACCACGAAGAAGCCCTCCGATTTGATCAAGCCAACGGAAACACCAAATGGGAAGATGCCACCATTCTGGAAATGGCACAACTCAATGAGTAAAATACATTCATTGATAAAGGCGTGTATAAGACAAGCTCCATTCCCCCGGGATTCCAACAGATCAAGGTACACATGATATACGCTGTCAAACACGACGGAAGACACAAGGCTCGCCTTGTTGCTAACGGTAATCTCACTGAGGCCCCTATCCACAGTGTTTATGCAGGTGTCGTATCCCTCTGCGGCCTACGTATGTGCCTATTCCTAGCTGAACTTAACGACCTAGAAGCATGGGGCACCGACATAGGTAACGCCTACTTAGAAGCAGTCACCTGCGAGAAAGTATGCATCAAGGCAGGTCCCGAATTCGGATCGCCGGAGGGTCACCTGTTGATCATTTACAAAGCCCTATATGGTCTCAGGTCTTCAGGCAAGTGCTTTGGAGACTTACTCACGGCTTGTCTCATCGAACTCAGCTTCGAAAGATCCCGCGCAGAACCGGAAATATTCCTCAAACCCGGAACGAACAAGCATGGTGAACGTGTATATGAGCTTATATGCACATATGTCGATGACCTATGTCTCTGCATGGCAGATCCCAATTCCTTCTTGAAGATATTGCAGTCGTCACCATATAACTTCAAACTGAAAGGATCCGGACCTATGAACTTTCACTTAGGATGTGGATTTGAGCGCGACGAACATGGTGTTCTGTGCATGAATCCTATAAAGTTCATTGAAAAGATGGAAGCATCTTACGAACAAATGTTTGGATGCAAACCTAGCACTAGGTTCCGATCACCCATTGCGGAGAACGATCATCCCGAATTGGACGCCTCAGCCTTTCTTGAAGAAACCGGTATACAGAAATACCAAAGTATGATCGGTTCACTGCAATGGAAAATTGCTATTGGCCGTTTCGATGTACAAACAGCCGTGATGACGCTCTCAAGTCTCAGAGCTCAGCCACGAGATGGGCATCTCGAATGTGCAAAACGTATCTATGGATATATCTCCAAGTTTAGACATTTCAAAATCAGATTCCTCGTGGAACCACCCAATTTTATATTGACTAAACCCGACACCATCGACTGGTCCAACACCGTCTATGGGGAGCATTCTGAAGAGCTGCCCGACGACGCTCCTGCACCGCTTGGAAAGACAGTAGTGTTGACACATTTCTATGATGCCAACCTCATGCATGATATTCTCAGTGGTAAGGCTGTAACCGGTATTCTTCATTTCGCGAACAAGACTCCCATGATGTGGTTCTCGAAGAAGCAGTCTACTACGGAGACAGCCACCTTTGGAGCCGAATTTGTTGCAGGAAGAACTTGCATCGAACAGATCGTCGATTTACGCCACTCATTCCGATACCTAGGAACACGAGTCCATGATGTCTCATACTCTTGGGGTGACAACGAAAAGATGATCCAAACGTCAACCTTCCCTTACGCAAGGTTGCACAAGCGTCATAACATTCTATCGTTTCACTACGTACGAAGCATGATAGCGAGAGGATTCATTTTAATGATGCACATCCCAGGTAAGGATAACTGTGCAGACATTCTCACCAAGCATTGGAGTCACTCAGTTGTGTATCCACTGCTCAGGCCCATCTTCCACGTCTGTGGTAATACCAGCGACCTTCTTCAGAATGATGGAAGCATCATGTAGAGCGTGATGACCCTTCACAAGGAGACATGGGGAGTATTAAATTCCTTTTGTGACCAGAAGTACCAAAGCTACCAGAGGGTAGATTTCCTATTCACACGAATCAATGAGTCCCGTATCTATCTAAATAATCGATTCCCACGGCATATCAATTCCCACGGCGCATCAATTCCCATCGCGCATAAACGGTGAGCAATCCCTGTTTTACAATATTGCCATTGTTCTTCGGTGAGCAAACTCTGATTTCATAAAATATCACACGAGCTACGGGAGCAATTCCTGACCTTAATGATAAACATATCATGAAGTCTTCCTAACGGAACAAGAGAAGAAAACCGTTGGCGTGTGATTCTCACACAATACATATACATGCATACACATATATATGGTCAACGACTAATACATGCACGGAAATAATCAGCGAGTAACCTCAGCACTACGCAACAGCAGTTGCAACGTATTCATCTCAATAAAAGAGATATCTTGCATTTCGGCAAGATTTCACTTTATCTCATCCTTTTAACATTCAACTGATTTATATCCCAAAATTCACACTAGTTGCTACCAACTACTTGTAATCTACATATTAAGGTCTGTCTCGCTGCAATCTGAATAAGTCACAGCAAGAGGAGATCTGGCGTTATCCGTTGCCGAAAGTATCCAAACGCAATTGTCACGCATAGAGTACAATTGTTCGTCTACTAACACACTAACGCAGCGTTGCTATCCTTCAGAAGCCTTTGAATCAGTCTCTCAACGAATCGGATTCAGAAGGAAAAGAATAGCATTGGATCTTTCAAAACCTAGTTCAACAAGGCAGGCAGCAAGTAGATCACCAAAACACTTTCCAGATGATCGATATTATTTTCCTTCTGAATCCGATTCGTTGAGAGTCTGATTCAAGGGCTTCTGACGAACAGCAACACTGCGTTAGTGTGTTAGTATACGAACGATTGTACTCTACGCGTGACAATTGTGGTTGGATACTTTCGGCAACGGATAATCGGACTACAGGCGAGACTAGGGAAACGCCAGATCTCCTCTTGCTGTGACTTATTCAGATTGCAGCGAGACAGACCTTAATATGTAGATTACAGGTAGTTGGTAGCAACTAGTGTGAAATTTTGGGATATAAATCAGTTGAATGTTAAAAGTATGAGATAAAGTGAAATCTTGCCGAAATGCAAGATATCTCTTTTATTGAGATGAAAACGTTGCAACTGCTGTTGCGTAGTGCTGAGATTACTCGCTGATTATTTCCGTGCATGTATTAGTCGTTGACCATATATATTTGTATGCATGTATATGTATTGTGTGAGAATCACATGCCAACGGTTTTCTTCTCTTGTTCCGTTAGGAAGACTCCATGAAATGTTTATCATTAAGGTCAGGAATTGCTCCCGTAGCTCGTGTGATATTTTATGAAATCAGAGTTTGCTCACCGGAGAACAATGGCAATACCGTAAGACAGGGATTGCTCACCGTTTATGCGCGGTGGGAATCGATGCGCCGTGGGAACCGATATGCCGTGGGAATCGATTATTTAGATGAATACGGGACTCATTGATTCATGCGCATGGGAAATCTACCCTTTGGTAGCTTTGGTACTTCTGGTCACAAAAGGAATTTAATACTCCCCATGTCTCCTTGTGAAGGGTCATCACGCTCTACATGATGCTTCCATCATTCTGAAGAAGGTTGCCAGTATTACCACAGAAGTGGAAGATGGGCCTGAGCAGTGGATACACAACTGAGTGACTCCAATGCTTGGTGAGAATGTCTGCACAGTTATCCTTACCTGGGATGTGCATCATTAAAATGAATCCTCTCGCTATCATGCTTCGTACGTAGTGAAACGATAGAATGTTATGACGCTTATGCAACCTTGCGTAAGGAAATGTCGACGTTTGGATCATCTTTTTGTTGTCACCCCAGGAGTATGAGATATCATGGACTCGTGTTCCTAGGTATCGGAATGAGTGGCGTAGATCAACAATCTGTTCGATGCAAGTTCTTCCTGCAACAAATTCAGCTCCAAAGGTGGCTGTTTCCGTAGTAGACTGCTTCTTCGAGAACCACATCATGGGAGTCTTGTTTGCGAAATGAAGAATGCCGGTTACAGCCTTACCACTGAGAATATCATGCATGAGGTTGGCATCATAGAAATGTGTCAACACTACTGTCTTTCCAAGCGGTGCAGGAGCGTCGTCGGGCAGCTCTTCAGAATGCTCCCCATAGACGGTGTTGGACCAGTCGATGGTGTCGGGTTTAGTCAATATAAAATTGGGTGGTTCCACGCGGAATCTGATTTTGAAATGTCTAAACTTGGAGATATATCCATAGATACGTTTAGCACGTTCGAGATGCCCATCTCGTGGCTGAGCTCTGAGACTTGAGAGCGTCATCACGGCTGTTTGTACATCGAAACGGCCAATAGCGATTATCCATTGCAGTGAACCGATCATACTTTGGTATTTCTGTATACCGGTTTCTTCGAGAAAGGCTGAGGAGTCCAATTCAGGATGATCATTCTCCGCGATGGGTGATCGGAACCTAGTGCTAGGTTTGCATCCAAACATTTGTTCGTAAGATGCTTCCATCTTTTCAATGAACTTTATAGGATTCATGCACAGAACACCATGTTCGTCGCGCTCAAATCCACATCCTAAATGAAAGTTCATAGGTCCGGATCCCTTCAATTTGAAGTTATATGGTGACGATTGCAATATCTTCAAGAAGGAATTGGGATCTGCCATGCAGAGACATAGGTCATCGACATATGTGCATATAAGCTCATATACACGTTCACCATGCTTGTTCGTTCCGGGTTTGAGGAATATTTCCGGTTCTGCGCGGGATCTTTCGAAGCTGAGTTCGATGAGACAAGCCGCGAGTAAGTCTCCAAAGCACTTGCCTGAAGACCTGAGACCATATAGGGCTTTGTAAATGATCAACAGGTGACCCTCCGGCGATCCGAATTCGGGACCTGCCTTGATGCATACTTTCTCGCAGGTGACTGCTTCTAAGTAGGCGTTACCTATGTCGGTGCCCCATGCTTCTAGATCGTTGAGTTCAGCTAGGAATAGGCACATACGTAGGCCGCAGAGGGATACGACACCTGCATAAACACTGTGGATAGGGGCCTCAGTGAGATTACCGTTAGCAACAAGGCGAGCCTTGTGTCTTCCGTCGTGTTTGACAGCGTATATCATGTGTACCTTGATCTGTTGGAATCCCGGGGGAATGGAGCTTGTCTTGTATACGCCTTTATCAATGAATGTATTGTATTCATTGAGTTGTGCCATTTCCAGAATGGTGGCATCTTCCCATTTGGTGTTTCCGTTGGCTTGATCAAATCGGAGGGCTCCTTCGTGGTTATGAGGCACTTTGAATCCATATTGATACTGCGGAGTGGTACGGAAGGAACGTAGTTTGGCTTGGTGCACGAGTCGATCAAGTTTCTTGGTCCGTCGGGCTAGGTTGGTGATTCGCTTGAGGCGTTTCCAACCCGGGAGATCAAGCAAGTTGTTGTCTTTCCCATATTTTGCAACGGTGACCGAGTCGTCGGCTGCAATGTTGGCCAGAGGTTCATATGTGCGTTCCATATTCTCCCATTCAATCCAAAGGTTATACTTGGAACCTTTGTATTGAGGATGCTTGTTATCCAGTGGACCTTGGTGTCCTAGGATGCAGCGAAACGACCAGAGTTTGCCGTCTTCTTGTGTTGAATCACGATGTATGTAATTCATGACGTCATTGTATGCAATGATATCATCAAGTTCGTCATCAGAGTGTTTGCACTTGAACTTGATGAAGTCTTTATTGCGTTCAAGACTGTCTTCAACATCGACAATGGTAAGACGCTTTCGGGTGCCATCGAGATTGGTTACAAGGAAGGAACGTCCTTGTAGATCGGCAATCGGGAGCGTAGGAATGGTAATAGGTTTACCGTCATCGTCAAATTGTGCGTTACCTTCTTCGTCTGTAACAACTACCTGTGATGGGTCTACGGAAGGAGTAGCGGGGTTTGTGTGTGGAGTTGCGACGTCACTGACATCAAAGTATGCTAATTCCGGTGGGTCAAAATCATCTTCAGTAAGGAGAACGCCGTCGGATGTCTTGCTGAAGATGTGTGTTGTAGGAGGACCATCAAGACTCTCCCCATAGCTGTTAGGGAGTGGAGAAGGTGACCAGCTGGGGCTGTCATCGACCTTCTTATAAAGAAAGCTCGGTAACGAGGGGTGGACGGGTGGTTGAAGAATTGGTTGAGTGCCAGATGCGTGGGGCGTGGTATCTGGTTGTTTGTTGGGTGCAGATGGAACGGTGTCATCGGCGGTGTCAGAATCAGCAGGTGAAACGCTAGGGGGAACTGAGCTGTTTGGTTTTGTAGACTCGTCAATGAGTTTATTCTGATTGGTATGCTCCCCATGTTTGAATGCTGGAGCTTCTCCAGTGGCGTATATACGGGGTAACAAATCTTTTGCGTTACGCCATTTTATGAAACCATCATCAGTAAATAGGCCCGCGCGTTTGTTACGTGATTCAGGTGTAAGAGCAGATCGAACACCGGACCGGTCTAGTAACTTGTTGGTAACGGGATCCCAGTATTAAATTCCTTTCGTGTCTAAGTTGGTAGAGGTACGAGATCGAAAATAATGAGACCTCGCGAGTTACTAGACTCATTCTTACGATCGAGAATCGATACTTAACTGGATGAGAAGAATCGATCGTCACTCAAGTTCGATACTTAGTGACCCAAACAAGAGCACATGCCAGATATTAGCATATGCCATATTCTGTTAAGCGTCTTTGTTTTCAAGAAAAGACAGCAAAGGTTCGAAGCGCTGCTCACTTGTTTATCTGCAAAATACGTGTTGTATTAGCGGCAACACGATATTTCCCTGTAACGCGGTATTTTACCGTATATCTGTAACAAAGTGCTGTATTAGCGGCAGCACGAGCGATATCTTGCTCTCCAGCAAGATACATGGCTCATACTTTTAGATTATTTGATTATTCAACCTTAAACCTTGCACCGGACGCCTCCTCTGCGCCCCTTTTGTAGAACTACAAGCCTAAGATCTAACTGATTGCGTCGATTGGTCGATAGTCAGAATAGATCTGATTGGATTCGCATCCAGTCGTAGTGGATATCAGAGAAATATTAGACCACAACAGACCGGCACCCCAACCGGCCTGCAGCTAGAGCTCCTGTTGCTCTTCTTTGCCCTTGGATTGAATCAGCTCAACAGCCAGTTTCAAAAGGAAAATAACAGATTAACAGTCGCAAGCTTGTTGAAGCTTGCAAAAGAAGACGACAAGTAAAAAGCACTCGACGCCCACGACAATCCGACAGCAGATCCGAATTTTTGTTACGAAAACAAAACAACAACACAAAGTCAACGAATTTACGTTCTCGATACAAGAAATCTGCGGCGTTGGCCTACAGCAACAAACGCAGGAAACGGATTTTCGTTGCCTCTCGCAGCGTTACAGTCATTAGACCCATCCTCTCATGCCGGACATCCCCGTCGCCGCCAGAACGCGAAGCAGATCGACGGGACGAAGCAGGTCCACGGGATTCCAAACACTCCAACCCGGAAGCGCTGCAACCACATCCCTACTGCCTGCAAACGACATGGACGACCCGCAGGACAGGTTGCATGACGATGAAGAAGAAAGCACACCTATCGAACACCTCTTCCCATCATTTGACCAACCACTAGCCACATTCTTGCATGAAATCTTTGACGTACCAAGGGAACAAAATGACGCCCTGTGTGAGGCTCTCATTGCTGCAAGGATCAAGACATGGCTAGCCTTCTTGTACATCGAGAACATTGGAGACTTAGTTTTCCTCGAAGGCGGAGTAAGAACCCCAATTTATCGACATGTGCAGACGTCCATACAGCAAGTCATTGACTACGGCGAGCATCTCACAGCACAAGGACTCGACTCAGAGGATAGAACCCAGTATACCAAAGACGACTTTCGCAGCTACTGTATTAGTGCTGTCAAAGCCAGAAGAGCATCTGGAACAAACATTACAATCACTAGCGCCAGCACGCCTCGACGACAACAGGAAAGATCCTCCAAGCCCATTGAACAGCTTAGATATGAATCCTGGACCAAGAAATCAAGGGATGAATCCACCTTTCCCATCCTGCAGAATGATGCAAGGTTTGAACGCTGGCTTGTAAAATTCAAGGCAAAGCTGGAAACGTCTGACATAGATACTCGCACATTCCTTGACCCAAGCTGGCCTGATACACCGCTCGTCGGGTATGAAAAAGCTCTCCATGACAAGCAATGTGCTTTCTTCTGGACCCTTGTCCTACATGCCCTCCAAAGTGATCTCTCCTACTCCTGCGTGCTCAGCCATACCTCCTCAAGAGATGGTAGACAAGCCTTCTTTGACTTTGTGTCATTGCACGACAGATCCAAATCCAAAGTATATGATACCTCCATCGTGATGCAACAACTATTGGACATTGATTTGAGAACGTGGAAGGATACCAAGGTCAAATTCATCACCCAGTGGTTTGCTCAGTTGGAATATCTCAACACACTACGCGATCCGCAAAGGCCACTTGATTTTGATACTGTCAAAACGCACCTTTGCAAGGCTTGTAGTAGCAGTTTCCAGCTCAGTGAACAGTTCTATAAGGTTGATGATCCTCCTGCAGCACAGGATTTGATTAAGTTTAGGCAGCATGAAGCCGTTGCTATCAGTGAATTGAAAAATACCCTCCTCCTTGAAGCCACCAGACTAGATTCCCAAGCCTCCCTGTCCCAACCTCGAAGTCGGATGTCTGTCAAAGCCAATACCCATGATTTGTCTTCTATGACACAGTCCACATATTCTGCTATCACTGACGACTCGGCATCATATTTACCCCCTATTGATTTTAATGGTGACTATCAAGACTACGCTGTTTACAAGGCTGGAAGAACCCCAGACCCGACCACAAGGCTACCATCTGCAGTTTGGACAACTCTCTCTAAGCAAGGCATGAAGCATTGGCTTGGCTTCACAGCTGATGACAAGAAACGACTAGTTGCATGCCTCCGGCCTGAGCTCCTTGATGCTGCGTTACCACCGGACCCCAATTCCAGCAAGCCAATCACGCGCCGGGCCTATGAGCACCATACTGATGAGCAGATCCCCTCACCCGATACCGAGCAAGTTCTATCGCCTGCTGACGAGAGCTCAGCCAGATCTGCATTCCATGCATCACTTGGTGTATACAAATCATCTTCCCAATCAGACACCAGGCCCCTCAAGTCTTCTGTTTCTCCTGCACACCCAGCCCGATTCCTTGCAGACAACCCTGATATACTTTACAAGAAAGAAGGCAATGTCTATATCCCTGTTGAACAAACCTCACGATCAGTGAACTTTCACTATTGGGCACCGCTGGAATGTGAATCTCCTGTTTCATCAGCAAACCCCATCACTACGTATCACTCCAGCAAAACTGCTGTATCCACACCTGGTTCTGCTATGGTTGACAGAGGTGCCAATGGGTGTATCATCGGAAATGACGCATGTCTCATCTCTAAAGATATTCCCCCAAGATATGTCAATGTAACTGGTATAAACAACCATCAAATCCAGAACATCCCTATTGCAACATGCGGCGCCTACTCTGTCTCCAACAGAGGTCCTGTCATTCTCATTTTTCATGAGAGTGCATACACCGGACAACACCCATCTATCTTGTCTTCCCCCCAGATGGAAGCATACCACTCAACCGTGGATGATTCCTCTATCAAGACAGGCGGCTCCCAAGTCATCACCACTACTGATGGTCATGTCTTTCCACTCAGTATATGCCATGGCTTACCTTACCTTGATATGCGCAAGTATACCAGTGCAGAATTTGCTAACCTTCCCCATGTCATAATGACCAGTGATCAGCATTGGAACCCATCTGTACTGGATCACGCATATACCCCACAGGATGATACCTTCCTTCAGAAATACCCACCTGTTTCCACATCACTTCCATATCAAGATTATGATGAATTTGGCGCGCTTAGGGATACCAACATTGGCACCTCCTCCACGGTCACCTCATTCTTGTCCAACAGCACTACCTCCTCCCTACAGGCCTTGGATGTTTCTGATACTTCATTTTGGCTTAGCCCCACTGATTACATTCATCAAAACATCCTTAGTAGGTGCTCCAATCAATCTCCTTCCACCTTTATCACTGCTGCAGCCCATGTTCAATCGCCCACTGATATCGATTACCTGTCCCTGAAACCCTTCTTTGGATGGATCTCCCTTGACCGTATAAAGGCCACCTTCAACAATTCCACACAGTATGGCTCACTGTCACTTAGTCCGGATGGTAACATCTTCAAAAGGTTCCAATCACCACAGCCTGCCATGAATGTCCGCCCTTTCAATGATGATGTCCTCTCTGATGTTGTATATTCAGATACCCCTGCCATCAATGGTGGCTCCAAAATCGCTCAAGTTTTCTTTGGTCGAAAATCTCATATCATCCATGTTGAAGAAATGAGGACTACTGCTGATTTTCTCCCTTGCCTCCAAAATTTTGTTCGGCAATGGGGTAGACCACTCAGATTGCTCTGTGATCATGGCTCTTACCAGTCCAGTAAATCTGTTCTTGACTACCTCAAAATGATGTGGATTGGCTTATGGCAAAGTGAACCATACCATCAACACCAAAATCTCTTTGAACGGCGATACCAAACCTTCAAACGCATTGTCAATAGAATCATGGATCGCACGGGCACTCCACCACACCTCTGGCTTCTTTGTATGCAATATGTTGGCCGTCTCATGAATCATTTGTCTGATCCCACTCTCTCTGACAAACAACCTTTCTTTATTGCTACTGGTATCATTGGTGACATCAGTCCCTACCTTAGTTTCTTCTGGTTTGAGCCTGTCTACTACAAGACTCCTGATAACCAGTTTGGCTCCCAGACCACTGAATGTCTTGGTCACTTTGTTGGCATTGCTGCGCATGTTGGTAACAGCCTTTGTTTCACCATCTGGGATCCCATCACCAATAAACTCCTTGATCGCTCTGGTGTACGCACTGCTTTAACTCCTGAGCATCGCAACAAGCGCGCTGGCTTGTTCACTGATGATGGCTTTCTTGCTTGGCGCAAGGCTAAGGATGCTTCCCTCACTCCTAAATCTTCCGGTGATAGTCCCTCCTTCCAACATCCTACACCACCCCATCCCGTCCCAGCATCACCTCCTCTGCTCCTCACAAAGCCATCCTTGCCTACATTCCTTTATTCCAAGGTTCCTAATACACGAAGCTTTGTACCTTCTCCACTCCCTAACAACTATGGGGAGATTCTTGATGGCCCTCCAACCCCTCACATCTTCAGCAAAACCCCTAACGGCGTACCTGTTACTGAAGATGATTTTGGTCCCCCTGAGCTAGCATATTTTGATGTTAGTGAAGCCACACCTTCACCCATCAATCCTGCTACCCCATCTGTTGGCACATCTGAAGTAGTTGTTACTGATGAAGAAGGCAATGCCCAATTTGACGATGATGGCACACCCATCACCATCCCTGCTATCCCTGTTACTGAACTGCAAGGTCGGTCTTTTCTCATGGCCCTCCCTGATGGCACACAGAAAAGAATGACAGTTGTTGACATTGAAAACAGTCTTGAGAAAAACAAAGACTTCATCAAGTTCAAATGCAAGCATACAGATGATGAACTTACAGATATCATAGCCTACAATGACGTCATGAATTACATCCACAGGGATGTAACTCAAGAAGATGGCAAACTTTGGTCTTTCCGACGCATACTTGGTCATCAAGGTCCCCTTGACAACAAGCATCCTCAATACAAAGGTTCCAAATACAACCTATGGATTGAATGGGAAAACATGGAGCGCACCTATGAACCTCTCTCCAATGTAGCTGCAGACGACCCTGTTACTGTAGCCAAATATGCAAAGGACAACAACATGCTTGATCAACCTGGGTGGAAACATCTCAAACGCATTGTTTCCCTTGCCAGAAGAACCAAGAAGCTAGACAGGCTAATCCATCAAGCCAAACTTCGCTCCTTTCGCACTGCCCCACAGTATCAGTATGGATTCAAGGTACCTCGCAATCATGACGAAGCCATCCAGTTTGACACAGCCAATGGCAATACCAAATGGCAGGATGCCATAGCGCTGGAAATGTCACAGCTTCAAGAATATGACACCTTTATTGACAAAGGTATCTACAAGGCTAGCAACATACCCATTGGTTTCCAACAGATCAAGGTCCACATGATTTATGCGGTCAAGCATGATGGTCGACACAAAGCCCGGCTAGTTGCAAATGGCAATCTCACTGAAACTCCTGTCCACAGTGTATATGCAGGCGTTGTATCTCTTCGGGGCTTGCGCATGTGCCTATTCCTTGCTGAGCTGAATAGCTTAGAAGCATGGGGAACTGACATTGGTAACGCATACCTCGAAGCTGTTACCTGTGAAAAAGTATGCATCAAGGCTGGCGCTGAATTTGGATCACTAGAAGGCCACCTCCTATTGATTTACAAGGCCCTATATGGACTTCGATCATCTGGCAAGTGCTTTGGTGATCTACTTGCTGCCTGCCTCGTTGAACTAGGTTTTGAAAGATCCAAGGCAGAGCCCGAAATCTTTATCAAGCCTGGCAACAACAAACATGGGGAGCCAGTATATGAGCTCATATGCACATATGTTGATGACCTTTGCTTATGTATGGCCAATCCTGAAACCTTTCTGGTAATCCTACAGTCTGAACCTTATAATTTCAAATTAAAGGGTTCTGGGCCAATGAACTTTCATTTGGGATGTGGATTCGAAAGAGATGAACATGGTGTGCTCTGCATGAACCCCATCAAGTTCATCGAGAAAATGGAGGCCTCGTATGTACAAATGTTTGGCTGCAAACCTACCACCAGATTCCATTCACCACTTGCTGAGAACGACCACCCAGAGCTAGACTCAACATCCTTCCTAAGTGATCCTGATATCCAAAAGTATCAAAGCATGATTGGTTCACTTCAATGGGTCATAGCTATTGGACGTTTTGATGTGCAGACTGCTGTTATGACATTGTCAAGCTTCCGAGTACAACCTAGGGAAGGCCATCTCAACAGAGCCAAAAGAATCTATGGTTACATCTCTAAGTTTCGACACTTCAAAATCCGATTCAGAGTGGGCATACCAGATTTTGTACTCACTGAAGGTACCAGCACAGACTGGTCCAATACAGTGTATGGGGAGCACTCCGAGGACCTCCCTAGTGATGCTCCTAAACCCATGGGTAAGGTAGTCGTGTTGTCTCATTTTTATGATGCAAACCTAATGCATGACATCCTAAGTGGCAAGGCTGTCACTGGCATCCTACATTTTGCAAACAAGACCCCTATCATGTGGTTCTCCAAGAAGCAAGCAACCTCTGAAACAGCTACCTTTGGCGCCGAATTTGTGTCTGCTAGAACATGTATTGAGCAGATTGTTGACATTCGACAGTCATTCAGATATCTAGGTACTAGGGTACACGACACATCCTACACATGGGGAGACAATGAAAAGATGATCCAAACCTCTACATTCCCATATGCGAGGCTCCACAAGAGGCATCACATTCTATCATATCATTATGTCAGAAGCATGATAGCTAGAGGCTTCATCCTCATGCAACACCTTGCGGGCAAAGATAATTGTGCTGATATCCTCACAAAGCATTGGGGACACTCGGTGGTGTATCCGTTACTCAAGCCCATCTTTTACTACTGTGGAAACACTGGTGATCTATTGCAGGATGACTGCATCAGATACTAGAGGATGCTTTCATGTGGACACATGGGGAGTATTAAATTCCTTTCGTGTCTAAGTTGGTAGAGGTACGAGATCGAAAATAATGAGACCTCGCGAGTTACTAGACTCATTCTTACGATCGAGAATCGATACTTAACTGGATGAGAAGAATCGATCGTCACTCAAGTTCGATACTTAGTGACCCAAACAAGAGCACATGCCAGATATTAGCATATGCCATATTCTGTTAAGCGTCTTTGTTTTCAAGAAAAGACAGCAAAGGTTCGAAGCGCTGCTCACTTGTTTATCTGCAAAATACGTGTTGTATTAGCGGCAACACGATATTTCCCTGTAACGCGGTATTTTACCGTATATCTGTAACAAAGTGCTGTATTAGCGGCAGCACGAGCGATATCTTGCTCTCCAGCAAGATACATGGCTCATACTTTTAGATTATTTGATTATTCAACCTTAAACCTTGCACCGGACGCCTCCTCTGCGCCCCTTTTGTAGAACTACAAGCCTAAGATCTAACTGATTGCGTCGATTGGTCGATAGTCAGAATAGATCTGATTGGATTCGCATCCAGTCGTAGTGGATATCAGAGAAATATTAGACCACAACAGACCGGCACCCCAACCGGCCTGCAGCTAAAGCTCCTGTTGCTCTTCTTTGCCCTTGGATTGAATCAGCTCAACAGCCAGTTTCAAAAGGAAAATAACACCCAGATTCGAAAGCAGAGTCCATTGCCAACATGTTCGGCGATGCTGACGAAATGACCTAGGCGTTCGGTAGATTTGGTACCGAAAGGAGAGTCATTGGTCTTGAAATACACAGGTTCAAACCAGAAGAAACTGGTGTATGCGCTGATGTCGCCAAGTGTACCCGTGGCAATGAAGATCGGTTGTTTATTGGACAGCGTAGGGTCAGAAACAACATTGAGGAGACTCGCGACGTATGTCATGCACAGTAACCACATGTGTGGTGGTGTGCCTGTACGATCCATGACGCGATTGACAATGCGTTTGAACGTTTGGTATCGTCGTTCGAATTGATTCTGGTGTTGATGGTACGGTTCACTTTGCCAGAGTCCAATCCATAACATTTTGAGGTAATCGATGACCTTCTTACTTGATTGATAGTTACCGTGGTCACAAAGGAGGCGGATGGGCCTGCCCCATTTTCGAACAAAGTTCTGAAAGCAGGATAGGAAATCGCCGATGGTACGCATTTCCTCAACGTGTATAATATGTGATTTGCGGCCGAAGAAGATCTGAGCAATCTTGGAGCCACCATCAATTGCTGGGACATCTGAATAGACAGCATCGGACATAACATCGTCATTGAAGGGGCAAACGTTCATGGCCGGTTGAGGGGAATGCAACTGTTTGAAAATGTTACCATCAGGGCTAACCGCTAACGAACCGTATTGGGTTGAGTTTTCAAAAGTAGCTTTGATGCGATCGGTGGAAACCCAACAAAAGAAAGGTTTCAGGGATAAGTAGTCATGTTCGTTGGGGTATCTTTCGCGGGGCGTAGCTGTAATGCGTGTAGTGTCACTGGCTGTACAATCTGTCGGAAACGCAGTGACTGTTCCAGAGACTGCAGGTAGCGCGCAGCATGCGAGACGTTGTTGATGAGCGTAGTCGGTGGAAGTAAGCCAAAAGGAGCGATCGTTGGTCCTATGATCATCAATAGGAAGAAAGGGAGATCGGGTGGAATGGCTGGAATACGAGCTGAGGGATGTGACCGTGGAGGACCCGGGAGAAACAGATATATCGAATCCTTCAAGGCAGCGTGGGTTCCCATATTCGTCGTAATTGGCATAAGGGAGTTGCTGTGGTTGGGGAGGATATTTCTGGAGAAATTGTTCATCCTTCGCACTGATCGTGGTATCGAGAACAGATGGGTCCCAATGTTATGTGGTAGCGTGTCAAATTCGACAGTCGTATACTTTCGCATCGCAAGATATGGTAAGCCGTGTCGTATGCTAAGAGGCAGTGCATAGCCATCGGAGGTGGTGATGACCTGTCCTCCGCCTGCTTTGATGGACGTGTCGTCTACAGTGGAAAAATATGCTTCCATCTGGCCGGATGACAATATAGAAGGATGTCGTCCTGTATAGGCACATTCATTGAAAATGAGAATGACGGGGCCTCTGTTCGACATGGAATATGCTCCGCATGTAGCAATGGGAATGTTTTGTACCTGATGATTGTTAATGCCGGTGACGTTAACATATCGTGGTGGAATATCCTTGGAGATGAGACACGCGTCATTACCGATGATGCAGCCATTTGCGCCGCGATCGACCATGGCAAAACCAGGGCTAGTAACCGTAGTTTTGTGTATACGGAATGTGTATGACGTTACGGGACCATCATTAGGAAAGGTGAGATCATCCTCAGGAGTATACCACTGGTGAAAATTGGCGGAATACGATGGTGTTCCGACAGGTATTTGGGTGTCACCGTCCTTTTTGTACTGAATGTCAGGGTTGTTTGAAAGGAATCGAGCTGGATGCGCGGGTGACACGGAAGACTTGAGAGGTCGCTGGTCCTTAGACGAGGAGGTCGTGGATTTGTATACACCTAGGGATGCATGGAAAACGCCTCTACGATCATTCTCTACAGCAGGATGTAGGTCTGCTGCAGAATTGGCATGCTCATCCTTGGTCGAAGTATCGTCTTCTTGGAAAGATACCGAGTGTTCATGTTGGTATGCCTTCCGGGTAATGGGTTTGACACTGTTGGGGTCAGGTTGGTCCGTGTTAAGTAAGTCGTGTCGCAATGAGGCAACCACGATTTTCTTGCCTTCCGGAGAAAAACTGAGCCAACTCTTCATGTCCTGACGTGACAAGGCCTTCCATATGTTTGTAGGCAACCTTGTGGTAGGGTCAGGGGTACGTCCAGCCTTGAACACAGCATAATCTTGATAGTCTCCTTCAAATTCAATGGGGAGAGCATAGTCCTCATGGTTTTGGATCGAGTCAGAAGAGAAATCATGAACGTGCGCACGTACGGTCGACCGAGGAGCAGACATCGCAGACTGGGAATCAAGTCGAGTTGCTTCGAGTAAAAGCGTGATTTTAAGATCGTGGATAGCAGCGGCTTCGGCAACTGCATCCGTTACGGTGCTATTCGTCCCACCTGGATCCTTGACTTTGGCAAACTGTTCGCTTAGCTGGAAGCTGGAATAGCATGCCTGACACAATGCTGATTTTACGGTATGGTACTCGAGGGGCTTGTTGGGAGGACGGAGCTTGTTGAGATGATTCAATTCATCAAACCAATGTGTGATGAATTTCACTTTGGATTCCTTCCAATTGTTGAGGTTCAACTTGAGCAACGCTTGTAGCTGGGTCGAGTTGTCGTATACCTTTGCTTTTGATTGGCTATGAAGGTTTACGAAGTCGAAGTAAGCCTTGCGTCCATCACGAGTGGTAGAATGACTGTGCACACATGATGCAGAAAGGTCACTCTTGAAGACTTCCAACATTAGTACCCAGAAGAAGGCACATTGTTTGACGTAGAGATCATGGGTGTAACCCACAAGCGTGGCTGGAGGCCAAGTTTCATCGAGGAATGTCTCTGTATCGATGTCGTATGCCTCGAGTTTAGCTTTGAAACCGACGAGCCAGTGTTCGAATCTCGAGTCATTCGTGAGGAGTGTAAAGGACTTTTCATCTCGTGCTTTTCGGCACCATGATTCGTACTTTACCTGCTGAGGGGACTTTTTGTTACTTCCCGCCGGAGGAGGTGGTGGGTTCAGAGCAGATTCGTTACGTAAGCGTTGGGCACGCTCTACGCGGAATGCCTGGAATTCCTTGTATGTATATGACTTTACATCTTTCCAGTCCTTCTCGTCTTCTTCTAGGCCGACACCTTCTTCTTGTAGGTCAATAGCGAAATCCGCAAGTGCTTCTATGCTCCTTTGGATGGATCGAGGGATATGCGTTGCCAATCCTTGCTCCATATAGGTAAGTTCGCGTGCAAAATCCGGTTCGATAAGTGTGTTAATTTCCTTTTGAAACTGGCTGTTGAGCTGATTCAATCCAAAGGCAAAGAAGAGCAACAGGAGCTGTGGCTGCAGGCCGGTTGAGGTGCCGGTCTGTTTGTGGTCTAATATTTCTCTGATATCCACTACGATTGAACGCTAGTCCAATCAGATCTATTCTAACTACCTGTGGGCGCAATCAGTTAGATCTTAGGCTTGTAGTTCTACAATGGGAAGCATGGCTACCGATGCAAGGTTTAAGGTTGAATAATCAAATAATCTAAAAGTATAAGATGAAGAGATGTTTCTTGCTGGAGAGCAAGTATCTCTTTTAAAGATCGTACGAACTGCCAGCACGTATTTTATACAGCAGAAAACAAGTAACAAGTTCGTGAGCAGCGCTTCGAACCTCTGCTGTCTTTTCTTGAAAACAGCACACTTAACAAGAGATTGCATGTGCGAACCTCTAGTGTGTGTTCTTCTTCGATTGCTGAGTATCGAACGTCGATCGTAAGAATGACTGTGGTTTGATTACTAAGTATCGAATTTTGGGTGTCAGAATGACGATTGCACCTCTGGTTCGATCGTATTCCAATCTCACATAGAGAAAGAGGTCTCATTATTCCAACCACTGGAGGTGCACTTCGACTCGTATTATCGTATCATTCCAGCTGCAGTACAGTAATTTACGTAGGAATGTACGTACATAGGTTCGAGTACCATAAGTGGCTCATACGTACGAAAGGAATTTAATAAAGTGCGTCGAGGAACGACTTCCACTCGCATAATCCGCCTTCTTTGAGAGCTAGGCACAACTTGCTAGTAGTCTCACTTGTTACGTTGAGTAAGGATATGAGTATCTTTCTCATATCAGCATCGAAGCTGGGAAAGCGTTCGATAGTGGTGACTTCGGCGTCATTCTTCTCTTTGCCTCCGAGTGCATTGCCGGGCATCAATGGTATGTTCGGCATCTGTGGTGGTTCGGAGCCTTGGAAAGAATTGCGTGGTGACTGATAATGGGAACTGCTTCGTGTACGATGTGCGACGTGCATATGCCAGCGTAGGGATTGTGTTCAATTCCGTTCCTGTTCCTTCTTGTGTGCAAGCCTTCTTAGAGCTTGCGACTGTTAATCTATTATTTTCCTTCTGAATCCGATTCGTTGAGAGTCTGATTCAAGGGCTTCTGACGAACAGCAACACTGCGTTAGTGTGTTAGTATACGAACGATTGTACTCTACGCGTGACAATTGTGGTTGGATACTTTCGGCAACGGATAATCGGACTACAGGCGAGACTAGGGAAACGCCAGATCTCCTCTTGCTGTGACTTATTCAGATTGCAGCGAGACAGACCTTAATATGTAGATTACAGGTAGTTGGTAGCAACTAGTGTGAAATTTTGGGATATAAATCAGTTGAATGTTAAAAGTATGAGATAAAGTGAAATCTTGCCGAAATGCAAGATATCTCTTTTATTGAGATGAAAACGTTGCAACTGCTGTTGCGTAGTGCTGAGATTACTCGCTGATTATTTCCGTGCATGTATTAGTCGTTGACCATATATATTTGTATGCATGTATATGTATTGTGTGAGAATCACATGCCAACGGTTTTCTTCTCTTGTTCCGTTAGGAAGACTCCATGAAATGTTTATCATTAAGGTCAGGAATTGCTCCCGTAGCTCGTGTGATATTTTATGAAATCAGAGTTTGCTCACCGGAGAACAATGGCAATACCGTAAGACAGGGATTGCTCACCGTTTATGCGCGGTGGGAATCGATGCGCCGTGGGAACCGATATGCCGTGGGAATCGATTATTTATATGAATACGGGACTCATTGATTCATGCGCATAGGAAATCTACCCTTTGGTAGCTTTGGTACTTCTGGTCACGAAAGGAATTTAATAATCGAAGTCCATATAGAGCCTTGTAAATCACTAGAAGGTGGCCTTCTAGTGGGCCAAATTCAGCGCCAGCCTTGATACATACTTTCTCACAGGTAACAGCTTCGAGGTATGCATTCCCAATGTCAGTTCCCCATGCTTCTAAGCTATTCAGCTCAGCAAGAAATAGGCACATGCGCAGGCCCTGAAGGGAAACAACTCCTGCATATACACTGTGAACAGGAGCTTCAGTGAGATTGCCATTTGCAACTAGCCGGGCTTTGTGTCGACCATCATGTTTGACCGCATAAATCATGTGGACTTTGATCTGTTGGAAGCCAATGGGTATATTGCTAGCCTTGTAGATACCATTGTCAATAAAGGTGTCATATTCTTGAAGCTGCGACATTTCCAGATCTATGGCATCCTGCCATTTGGTGTTGCCGTTGGCTGTATCAAACTGGATGGCTTCTTCATGATTGCAAGGTACCTTGAATCCATACTGGTACTGAGGAGCAGTGCGGAAGGATCGAAGCTTGGCTTGGTGGATTAGCCTGTCTAGCTTCTTGGCTCTTCGAGCAAGGGAAACAATGTGTTTGAGATGTTTCCAACCAGGTTTATCAAGCATGTTGTTGTCTTTGGCATATTTAGCCACAGTAACAGGGTCATCTGCAGCTATATTGGATAGTGGCTCATATGTGCGTTCCATATTTTCCCATTCAATCCATAGGTTATATTTGGAACCTTTGTATTGAGGATGCTTGTTGTCAAGGGGGCCTTGATGACCAAGTATGCGTCGAAATGACCGAAGTTTGCCATCTTCTTGAGTGACATCCCGATGGATGTAGTTCATGACATCATTGTAGGCGATGATATCTTCAAGTTCATCATCTGTATGCTTGCACTTGAACTTGATGAAGTCTTTGTTTTGCTCAAGACTGTTTTCAACGTTGACAACTGTCATTCATTTCTGTGTGCCATCTGGGAGGGCCATGAGAAAAGAGCGACCTTGCAAGTCAGCAACAGGGATAGCAGGGATGGTGATGGGTGTGCCATCAGTGTCAAATTAGGCATTGCTTTCTTCATCAGTAACAATTACCTCAGATGGGCCTACAGAAGGGGTAGCAGGATTGGTGGGTGGAGGTGTGGCTTCACTAACATCAAAATATGCTAGCTCAGGGGGGCCAAAATCATCTTCAGTAACAGGGACGCCGTCAGGGGTTTTGCTGAAGATGTGAGGGGTTGGAGGGCCATCAAGAATCTCCCCATAGTTGTTAGGGATTGGAGAAGGTACATAGATTCGTGTATTAGGAACCTTGGAATAGAGAAAGGTAGGCAAGGATGGCTGTGTGAGGCGCAAAGGAGGTGATGCGGTTAATGAAATGGGTGGTGTAGGATGTCGAGAGGAGGGACTATCACCAGAAGACTTAGGAGTGAGAGAAGCATCTTTGGCCTTGCGCCAAGCAAGAAAGCCATCATCAGTGAACAAGCCAGCGCGCTTGTTGCGATGCTCAGGATTTAAAGCAGTGCGGACACCAGAGCAATCAAGGAGCTTATTGGTAATGGGATCCCAAATGGAAAAACATAAACTATTGCCAACATGCTCGGCTGAAAAGAATTCACCGTGTAAAGGCGTATTCATACGTACTAATCACGGGCGTATCGTACAAAGAGTCATAAAGAAGGCAATAACCTTATTCGTAAGGTTTTAACCTGATGAGTGAATAATTGTCGGCGCTTTTATGTGGATTGCCTCTTAGCGGGATTTTCCCCATCAGCTCACTCTTTGAAGAATTAACAACTCTAAAACACTATCATGCCCTAAAATCTACGTACAACCTAGTACTAATTCTACATGATAAGGTACAATCACATGTGATATTTCAATGAGAATATCTACATGTGATATTTCAATGAGAATATCTTACACGATTATACAGTAAAACAGAAGACCGATCGAAGATGGTTTGCGTGTGTTTTGTGTCTTAAGATTACATGTGTTTTTTGTATGCTAGAAATTACACGATACGATGAGTAATTTGACGACGACGAGTAATTAACCTGTCGATCAGAGATGATCGACGATTACTGATTATAAGATGATTACTCTTACTCTTACTCACTAAACCAATCGATCGTAAGATCGATTGCGTTTGTTTGATACGACGCACTTTCTTAACGGCAATGCCAACAAAATGTCCAAGGCATTCAGTGGGCTGAGAGCCAAACTGTGTGTCAGGGGTCTTGTAATAGACAGGCTCAAACCAAAAGAAACTGAGGTAGGGGCTGATGTCACCGAGGATACCAGTGGCAATGTAGAAAGGCTGTTTGTCTGAGAGAGTGGGGTCAGACAAATGGTTCAGGAGACGACCAATGTAGGTCATACACAAGAGCCAGAGATGAGGTGGGGTTCATGTGCGATCCATTATCCTGTTAACAATGTGTTTGAAGGTCTGGTAGCGTCGTTCGAAAAGGTTTTGGTGCTGATGGTATGGTTCACTTTGCCATAAGCCAATCCACATCATCTTGACGTAGTCAAGAACAGGCTTGCTGGACTAGTAGGACCCATGATCACAAAGCAGTCTGAGTGGTCTACCCCATTGGCGAACAAAATTTTGGAGACAAGGGAGAAAATCAGCAGTCGTCCTCATTTCTTTGACATGAATGATATGAGATTTCTGGCCAAAGAAAACTTGAGCAATCTTGGAGCCACCATTGATGGCAGGGGTATCTGAATATACGACATCAGAGAGGACATCATCATTGAAAGGTTGGACATTCATGGCAGGCTGTGGTGATTGGAACCTTTTGAAGATGTTGCCATCTGGACTGATGGATAGTGAGCCATACTGTGTGGAATTGTTGAAGGTAGCTTTGATACGATCAAGGGAGATCCATCCAAGGAAGGGCTTCAATGATAAGTAGTCTATATCAGTGGGTGATTGAACATGTGCTGCAGCAGTGATGGAGTTGGAAGGAGATCGAGTAGAACACCGACTGAGGACTTCTTGGTGGATATAATCAGTCGGGCTGAGCCAAAAGGAGGTATCAGAAGCACCCAATGCCTGGAGGACTGAGGTAGCGCTGCTGGACAGGAATGAGGAGATTACAGAAGAGGTGCCAAGGTTGACATCCCTGAGTGCGCCAAATTCATCATAATCTTGATATGGGAGCATGGAGGCAAGAGGCGGGTATTTCTGAATGAAGGTGTCATCCTGAGGGGTATAGGCGATATCTAGTACAGATGGGTCCCAATGTTGATCACTTGTCATGATACCTATCTGTGTTATCACCAGTAGAGGTACAAGCAGAGGTACGGCGCTGTCGATTCCGATACGACGCTGATTCCGATACGACGCTGACACCCCTGGAGGTGCAAGCAATGACGTCACTGACAGGCGCGCGCATTGCGCGCGCACTTGAGGTGCGATCTTGCTGGCACTCGAGGTGCGAACTTACGTTCGTACGCGTTTACACTTCGAACAAATACAAAGAGGCGGGCAGGGGATATGGACAGTTGCCACCTAGGGAAGCATCAATAGCGCCATGGAATGAAGTATGCGTCGATCTCATAGGCCCTTGGAGAATCCAAGCGGGTGACAGACAATATGAATTCAAAGCACTGACAACAATCGATCTGGTCACCAATCTGGCAGAGATAAGCAGAATAAGCGACAAATCGAGCCGGCACATAGCTGACCAGTTTGCAAATGGCTGGCTAGCCAGATACCCAAGACCCAATCAATGTATCCATGATAATGGAGGCGAATTCGTGGGTCGCGCATTTCAGACGCTACTAACTCAGCATGGAATCAAATCGGTACCAACAACAGTAAAGAATCCACAATCGAATGCCATCTGCGAGAGGTTACACCGCACCATGGGAGACATACTGAGAGTTACGATGCGAACCACACACGCCAACAATGAGCTAGAAGTGGAACAGATCATGGACAGTGCTCTGGCTAGCTGCATGCATGCGACCCAATGCGCAGTCAATCACACAATGCAAACCTCGCCAGGAGCCATGGCTTTCAATAGGGATATGATGATGGACATTCCCTTGATAGCCAACCTGGAAGCAATACGAAATAGAAGGCAGCAACTCATCGACCAGAATCTAATACGAACAAACAAGGGCAGAATAAACCATAACTACCAGGTAGGAGATCAGATAATGGTCCGAGTGTATGATCCCGCCAAACTGCAGGAGAGATTCCATGGACCATACCCGATTATCCAAGTATTCACCAACGGGACGATCAAAGTACAACGGTCACAGGCCGTCAAAGAAATCTACAGCATTTGGAAGGTGGTACCATACCGGGGACCCGTCCAAAAACCACAACAGTAACTAATCCGATCGGTCGGCCAGTCACTGTGGGGGATAGTGTAACAATGGTCCTCGTGACTGACCGATCGAGTTGGGACTCCAGGTTGAAGGGAATCTTAATGACCGGATGAAGATTCCCAAATGACCGGGAGAAGAATCATACTTTTGGAAGAAGAGGAAATGATGACCCTTCCAGAAGATTGATTTGCATCTTACATATCAATTCGATAAGTTTGTTGTTACTCTAAAAATCGACCAAAGGTATCTGATGATAAAATTTAAAGAGATGTGAGCTCAGAGAGACGCTCTTATTTTTACTACGTATTTTCACTGTATCGGGGCTCTCTGCTGTATTTTACATGGTAGAGATCTTCCCCGGTTATTTGTTACCATTCTCGTACCGATA
Organism: Pseudo-nitzschia multiseries; assembly: GCA_037355745.1. Lineage (NCBI taxonomy): Eukaryota > Bacillariophyta > Bacillariophyceae > Bacillariales > Bacillariaceae > Pseudo-nitzschia > Pseudo-nitzschia multiseries. The sequence goes on along the minus strand of CM074783.1, from coordinate 28,154,615 downwards.
CTGTTGTTGCTGATGCTGTTGCTGTATTAGCGTCGTGTCGGTCTTACTGTATTGGTCATTTGGTAGTATTGGTCATTTATTTTGTTAAGTAATCTGTTCGATGGGGTGTATGCTTGTTCGTGGTATATATGCTAGATATGAGGCCCATTTGGAATCGGTATTGATTTTCTTGATTGCAATAACAAGTAATTTCCTCACAGGATATCAAGTATATTCTTTTGAATGTACTTATGGATTCCAAGTGTTCACTTATTGGTCAGGTCTTTGGATATGTCTTGTTTCTAACCGATTACTCTCTTTTGTTTGTAGTCCTAAGTGATATCATTTTTACCACTTAGGGATTTTCATGTAGTGGAGGTGCGTTTGATTCTAAGACTCGATCATCGAAATAATCGCACCTCGGTCGTCGTTTCATTTTAGTCGGCTTTTCAATTCGAATTTGATGCCGACAAAGTCCGCATTTTTCGCCGACTGAAAAGAATTCACCGCGTAAAGGCATATTCGTACGTACGAAGAGTCACGAAGGCAAATAACCTTATTTGTAAGGTAATTTAACCTGAGTGAATAATCGTCGGTGATTATCCATGTGGATTGCCTCTTAGGGAAATTCTCCCCGTCAGCTCACTCTTCGAAGAATTAACAACTCTAAAACACTATCATGCCCTAAAATCTATGTACAACCTAGTACTAATTCTACGTAATAAGGTACAAGCGATGTGATATTCCAATGAGAATATCATGGTGAATTATACGGTAAAAAGACCGATCGAAGATGGTTTGCGTGTGTTTTGTATGCTAAGAATTACACGGTAATATGCCGTATAATCGACACGATGAAACGACGATACGATGAGTAATTAACCTGTCGTCCGCTAAGGCCGAATGAACTGTAACAATACTCTTACTCACTAAATCAATCGATCGTAAGACCGATTGCATTTGCGTTTGTTTGTTACGACACATTTTTTCTAGTTTATCAGACCCACAGCACGCTACAAGCTGTGGAGGACCGCGTTTCCCGAGAGAAACGCAGTTGAGCTCAAAGACCAGACTAATCCAGACTAGCCTGATCAGCTACCGGCATCAACCCTCAAGGATGTAAAAGAGGCAGTTGCCTGTGGAGCCCTGGAACAGACCAACACCAGGACGGTCTCCCTGAAAGAAGAGACCAAAGAACCGAACCAAGGTGGTGGCTCCACCGGGTTTCGAGATCCAGCAAAACAAGCAAGGGAAAAGAAGCTGGACGATTCAGCTGAACGAGTCGCCCAGGTTGGCATCAGTTGAAAGGAATCAATATCCGAGAACACTGATCTTTCACTGAAAACAAGAATGACGCGAGCTAGAAGATTGAGCCAGAAGAATTCTGCGGTGAAACGGATTGCGAAGAACATCTGCTTGCAAGAAGGAACAGATCGCAAAGAGCATCTGCCCGCATGAAAACAGAAAAACGAAAATCCAAAGATATGAGAACACCAAACCCCGAAGATCGAAAGATCCAAAACAAAAAAGAGAACACTAAATTCTCAGGAAACAATCTTTCAACCTTTCACCACAGAAATACAGAATGAGCAAAATCCCAAGAAAGGATAGGAAAGCTCACAATCTTGATTTGCGACAAAAGCAAAAGCTCACACAAAGACAGAAACTGGAACGAAAACTTGATCCGAATAGTCAGAAAGTATACAAACCGGAACGAAAATTCGATCCGGATAAATACAAAACAGATAAGCAAATCACACTCAACAGTCACCAACTATTGACCATCCATCTCACATCCAACCCTCCGATTACATTCTCTCTCCACATACCACTTCCGACTCACATTGAATACCATCCTCCGAATATTCCGAAACATCCTCCGAATATTCCGAAACGAATATTCCGAAACAAATATTTCGAATCCTTCTCTTCAAAAGCGACCACCCAACCATTAGAAAACGCAATCGTCCACCATGGTACGAACTAGAACACACGGCGACATTGAAGAAGAAAAAATGGAAGTGGACGATCCACAGGATTCTAATGAAAACAATGGAGGAGATATGGGAGAAGAGGAAGATTTGGAAGATAAAATCATGGAAGTCATGGAAAGGGCCCTTGGGGACCCAGAAACAAACTCAACCATGAAGAGAATCATCGACCAAGAAGTAAAGAAGAGAGTCAGAGCAATGAGAGACGCAGAAAGGAGGGGTGAGAACCCAGATGACGCGGATAGTGACAACGATGAGGGAAACGATGCTAACCAAAATGCCGAGGATGCAAGAGCAGATCGACTGGGTAGAAGGTCATCCCAACCCAGGATAAAAATCAGGGGATTCAACAATGGCAGATTCCTGAACCCAGAACAACTTGCTTTCAGGAGCAGCCTAATGGATTTTGGTATCAACTATGAATCGGCTGAAGAAATTATGAGGGGAGGGATGTCTAATATTCATGAAATTACAGACCTCAACAAGGAAAGCATTAAATCGTTCATGCATGGATTGAAATCTATCAGTCCTGACTGTCCTAATCCAAAAAGTATCCACTATGGTAACAGACTATCATCGAGGCTCCTAACTTGGGCAAATTGGGCCCGGTACCAACCATTGATCGGAGTCAAGCCAAGGGCTATCGACTGGAATGCAAACCCAAACAACCTGGAACTGCAGCAATTCAGAATCAAGATGATGGAATCTAGTGTGAAATCACAAGAAAAGTCAACTCCACCTGAGCTAAAGGATCTTACGAAGTTCAGAGAATGGGAGGAAGGCTTTCGACAAAACTTGAGGTACAGATTCAACTCTGAGGGATTCCCAATCTTGTATGTCATAAGACCCCAAGAAAAGGAAGAAGTAACTGACAAAGCCAGGGCTGGAACAGTCGGGCAAAGTACAACAGATACTTATCCAACTTGGAGTGATTACAATGAAAGATGTGGCGTCCTGTCAGGTCACCAGTATGATGAGGACAACAACGTCGTCTGGAGGTTGCTGTGTGATGCAACAAGAAAAGGTCCTGGTTGGGAATATGTGGCACATTTCCAAAATACTGCGCTGAACTCAGGAAATGCAAGAAACGCTTTCATTTCATTGATGCAACATGCTTACACTGATACGAATATCACTATGGTTCTGAACAAGACCTATCAGGAAATGAAAGAATCACATTACACTGGAGATGCTAAGAATTATGATTGGAACAAGCACAATTGAAACTGGACTGCTTTCCATGGAACAATTCTGAGATTTGAAAAGAATCACAATGAAAGGAGGTTTGTCTGGGACTTTATCAATTCAATCAGCGATGAGCGACTTAATGCTGCTAAAGATGATGCAATTGATGAGAGCAAAGATTACCGGGACAATTTCAATGAATGCTTGATTCTATTCACCAATCGTCTTGGATTGAAGAAGCTTGCAAATGGGAAGCATAAAAGGGGTTCCAGAAGTGTGTATTCTGTGGGCACAACCAGCAACAAAAGGCAAAAGACAACTGGAACGTTTACAGGAAAAGTTGAGTGCAAGCCCTATCCAACCAGTGTTTATAAAACAATGTCAAAAGAACAGCGCCAGGAGCTTTACCAGATGAGACAGGCTAAAAAGAAACGAAATCTCAAGGCTGCTGAGACTAAAAAGAAAGAAACTGAAAATGAAGGCGCGGGTGACAGTTTTGGCTCAAAATCTAAGAAATGACATAATAACTGGACACTATCACTAGAACACAAATTGTTAACAATGGTGAGCCGGTCATTATACAAGATGAACGTTCCTGTAGATTTTGATGATGGGGAAAGTGAAGAAGGATATTGTGAGCTAGACTCACATGCAGACACTACCGCAGCAGGAAGCAATATGGTATTGCTGAATCCTGATCAGATCACAACACATGTTGATGTTGCACCTTTTTCTGAAGAATACAAGCCCATCAAGAAAATCCCGATAGGAAGCTGTGCTACGGCGTGGACAAACCCAACATCAGGCAAAGTGTACATCATAGTGTTCCATCAAGCACTGTACTTTGGGGACAAATTGAAAAACAGCTTGATATGCCCAAATCAAGTGAGGGACTGCAATTTCAACTCTGTTGAAGAGACACCTCGCCAATTTGATTCAAGATCCAAGCATGGATTTAAAATTCAGACTCCAATGGAAGATGATGATCCGAAGAAAGTTTTTATCAAACTGAGTATGAGAAATGTGATCTCATATTTCCCCACCAGAAAGCCAACAAGAATGGAGCTTGATGAATGTCAACATTTGATAGCAACAAACGATACCCCCTGGGATCCACATTCACTGAAGTTCAGGATGGCCGAGCTAGCCATTGACAATGGAGATCCAATTTCAGGGGACCAGTTCAGCCTTCAAGCTATGTCGACCGAAGAGGACCAAGCAATGGATACAAGTTCGGTTGTAACAGAACCTGATAGTAATGTTACAGATAAACTCCCCAAGACCAGCTTAGACAAACGGCATCCAAGTGTCATGCAGCAATGCAAACTGATGAGAGTCCATCAGGTATCCACAAGGAGAATGCTAACTGAATGCCAGATTGCAACAGATGGAAATATAGCTCATCGAATTTCTTCAGTAAGGAATATTTCAAGCGCGCGAAGGGTAGACCAATTTTTGTTTGATGATACAGAATTTGACTTTATGGAAGCTCCTGAAGAAGAATCAAAACAGGCCCCTAGCTTGCAAGAAATTGACAATACACTTGAGAGAATGTCTCTTGACAGAAGAAATCAATGGGGGCAATCAGTGATAACAATTGAAGGCCCAAACAAAGTTGACTGTGAACGCCTAGCCAAAACTTGGAATATTAGTTTCAAGAAAGCTGAGCAGACATTGAAAGTCACGACGCAGAAGGCACTCAGGAATTTGCAATCACCATTGATGAAGAGGCTGCCTACTCAGCACTTCAGGAACAAGAGAATTGCACAAGGAACCTGGTACACTGATACGTGGCACGCTAGAACCACCAGTATTATGAGGCAAGAAAAATGTGCACAAATCTTCACAAATGGAAATGGCTTTGAAGTATTTATACCAATACAGGACAAGTCTCAGGCGCATCAAGGATTGAAAACATTCATTCACGAAATTGGAATCCCAGAGCATTTGATTTCTGATGGTGCACCAGAACAAGGATCTCCAAGAACCTACAAGACACACTGGAATTCAATTGTAAAGCGCAACCATATTCATCAGACATTCATCCAACCACATTGCCCATTCCAAAATCGAGCAGAACAAGCAATAGGTCATCTTGGTAGTGCAATCACAACCAAGTCTGCAAAGAAGAAGTCACCGATGAGATTATGGTCATTTTGTGGTGAGCTATGTGCTAATATCAGGCAGCGAACAGCCTCGAGCAACCCTTCTTCAATGGGGAGAACCCCATTTGAATTGGTCCATGGCTATAGGCCTGATATTACACTATACACTTCATCAGAGTGGTATGATTTTGTGTTTTACTATGATAAAGGCGATTCTTCCACCCGAGGTGTTGAAAGGTTGGCACGATGGTTGGGTCCCTGTGGCAATAAGGTAGGCGGGGGGGATTGTTTTTGGCTCCTGACTGAATCGGCAATACCAATATCTACAAATTCAATAAGACCTGTCAAAGAATTCGAATGGAGAGATAGAGATATCCTCAGAAGAATGGAAGCAATTGACAAATCAATTGAATCCAAGATTGGTGATGAAGTGAAGGATAGTGCGTCCTTCTTCCAGGAAAACTACCCGGAGCCCCAAATGGAGATATTTGAGAATCAACCAGTAGAATCACCTGATTTGAAACTTGAAATGGCTGAACCAGAAGCATCAGTAGAAGATATTGATGAACCAGATGAATATCTGGGGAATGAAGTGATCATTGAAAGAGGTGATGAAAGACTCAGGTGCGTTGTCAAGGACAGGGTTCGCGACTTGCAAAACAGACCGATAGGACTCAGAAATGAGAATCCCATACTAGACACGAGGCTGTATAAATTGCAACTACCTGATGGTACCATGGAGGAATACACGGCAAATATTGTTGCAGAGAGTCTGTATAGTTCTGTTGACGATGACGGACGCATGTTCACTCTACTGGATGAACTCATTGACCATGAAAAAGACAACACCGCTTTAAATGATGAGGAAGCAACAACTATAGCCAAAAATGGACGAAAAAGCCATAAGCCAACGACTAGGGGTTGGCGAATTTTGGCCAGTTGGAAAGATGGAACCGAATCTTGGTGTAAGCTAAGCGACGTCAAAGAATCATTCCCAGTGCAACTAGCCAAGTATGCAGTCAACAACAATCTTGAAAAATCACCAGCATTCAGATGGTGGGTGCACAAAATTTTGAGAAGAAAGGAACGCATCCTTAAGGCGGCCAAAACAGCAAAGTATTGGTTGAAGGCGCACAAGTATGGCGTTGAGTTGCCACATTCAATCAAACAAGCGCTGGCTATTGATAAGAAAACAGGGACTGACCACTGGGAAAGAGCAATTCATAAGGAAATGACAAATAACATGGCAGCATTTGAATTTTCTGATGATGATGTTATTCCAGTTGGCCATAAGCAGATAACAACCCACATGATTTTTGACATCAAGCTTGGATCCCTAACAAGGAAGGCTAGGTTGGTAGGGGACGGTCATAAAGTCCCTGCAGTGGCAAAAGAAAATACTTATTCATCTGTTCCCAGTCGAGACTCAGTAAGAATATTCTTCCTGCTGGCGGCGCTGAATGATTTGAAGGTTCTCTCAGCTGATATTCAAAATGCATATTTGACAGCCCCGATTAAAGAGAAATACTTTCTAAAAGCGAGAGCAGAAGATTGTTTTCCACCTCATCTTGCAGGAAGGCCTTGCAAGATTGTCCGCGCATTGTATGGACTGCCGGTTGCAGGTGCATCTTTCAGGTCATACCTCACACAGCATTTGAGAGATCTTGGATATTCACCTTGCAAAGCAGATCCGGATGTGCACTTACGAATTGAAACCAGGAAAGATGGATCCAGATACTGGGCAATTCTCATTGCCTATGTAGATGACATCTTATGTTCTGGTGAAGATCCAAAGTTCCAGCTTGAAAACATTGAACGCAAGTTCAAACTGAAGGATGATACCATTGAAGAGCCAACCCTGTATCTGGGAGCAGATATTGGAAAATTCTACTTTGAAGGTGATTCAAAGCCAAGATGGTCATTATCAAGCACTAAATATACGGCAAAAGCTGTTGCAGCAGTCGAACAAGAGTTAGGGACTGAGAAGTATGGTTACAAGTATTTGCCAAAATCAGCGTCCAGTCCACTGTCACACGATTATCGACCGGAAATTGATATATCAGAGGAATTGAATCCCGAATTGCAAAATTACTATCAAGGTTTAATTGGAGTCCTCAGGTGGATTTGTGAATTAGGAAGGCTTGACATAGTAATGCCAGTCTCGCTGATGTCAAGGTATCTGGCACAAGCAAGGATTGGGCATTTGAATCAGTTGTTTCATATATTTGCATATTTAAAAAAGTACAACAGGTCGAAATTGGTTTTTGACGATACTGTACCAAGCGTTGATGAGAGTAAATTTCAAAAATGTGACTGGTCTGAATTTTATCCTGGTGCCGCTGAAGTCATACCAGCAGATAAGCCAGAAGCTTTGGGAAAACATGTGACGATGAGTTGTTTTGTTAATGCTGACCATGCTGGATGCAAGGCAACAAGAAGGTCTCATACCGGTGTTATTATCTTCATTAATAATGCACCGATCATTTGGTTTTCCAAAAGACAAACAACAGTTGAGACATCAACTTTTGGATCTGAAATCATTGCTTTGAAAATTGCAATCGAACTGGTTGAAGGTCTAAGGTACAAGTTGAGAATGATGGGTGTTCCAATTGATGGGAGCACAAATGTGTATTGTGATAATGATTCTGTCGTCACAAATGTTACACGACCTGAAAGCCCATGTAAGAAGAAGCACAACAGCATTGCATACCACAAAGCACGCGAATCTATTGCAGCAGGAATTATCAGAGTTGCAAAGGAACCAGGTTCAACAAATATTGCTGATTTGTTTACGAAGCTAATGAGTGGCGCTGTTTTCAGAGAACATTGTTCTCGTTGCATGTGGTAAGAAAAAATAAAAAATCAATCGTTCGATGGAATGTTCGATCAATCGTTCGACCGAAGCAACAAGTTGATTTAAGTTCAATCATGGAAACAAATTGGTGGAGTTGTTAGTTGAACGTTAAACACTAACCCTAATCCTAAGAGTTGACAACGTAACCTTCTAGACGGAGTTTATGTGGGGGGGGTTTGGGGGGGGGAAAATACGTAGAAATATTAAAAAAATCTGTTTTTAACAAGTAGACTTGGTACAAACGCTACGACTAAAAATCATTAAAAACAGTACCCAAATAATTATTTACGGAAATGAGATGCTTCTTCTAAAAGCAATAGTAATATCTAGTGGCGCGCGCTCATTTTTATGGTAGCAAACTCTCATTTTTTTGGTTGCAAGTAACCATAAGATTTAACCTGAATAAAGAAAAAAATCATACGATTAAAATCTGTCTTAGATCAAGTTGGTCGTCACGTCATTGTCATTGTCGTGGCGAAATTAATTTTCGTTTCTCCCCTAAGCTACGAACGCAAAGCCGTTCAACAAAATCGATACCGCCTCCTCATTGCGGACATTTTGGTACCAGTTTGGTCTCCTAGCTCCCAATATTCAGGGAGATATCAATTTTTTACTGTCACCATTCTTGGTTTCATTGACGATGACGACGGCAAAAATTAATTTTCGTTGCTCCCCTAAGCTACGAACGCAAAGCCGTTTGACATAATCGATACCACCTTGTCATTGCGGACATTTTGGTACCAGTTTGGTCTACTATCTCCCAATACTCAGGGAGATATCAAGTTTTTACTGTCACCATTGTTCTTGTTCTTGGTTCATTGTTGTTGATTCTTTGTTTGCTTGCTTCTTTTGTTTGAAGTCGATCGAACGAGCGCGCGCGAATGCACGAATGAGACACGAGTGAATGAATGAGACACGAATGAGACGCGAGTGAATGAATGAGACGCGAATGAGTCTCGTGTCGTACGCCTCTAAAATAAGGTACTAAAATAAGGTTTATGTATTGGTTAAAAACTAAGATTGTGAGCTAGCTTTGTCAACTACTCCGAGGAGCCGTTGAGAACGCTTGTAACAGTAAAAAGGCGTTGAATCGAAATTCAACGTACATTGCACATAGAGAAGCACATGAAGAATTTGGATATGTTCTTCATCCAGTCTTCAAGGTTGAAGACCGGCTTGTGTGGCATTGCTTTTCAGATTTTCTTGAATTGTGGGTAATTTTCAATCGTGAGCGTTGGAATACCACACTCTTCTCCTTCTCGTAAAAGTTCGATTGGTGGCACAGAATTTTGTTAGTCGTGTGCGACCAGTATTGCTTAGATAAGAAATTTTTAGTTGGTGTGATATGGTTTCAGGTTGCGAATGTTCATACGTTGGATTACTTGATTTCGTAAGAGAAAGGAAACTGTACCATTTGTGTGAATTTGCTGTATGGTGTAGGGGCCTTTGCTTCTTGCGTCAAAAGCTCCAGGGATTTGCTTTTCATTTTTCACCATAATTTGGTCTCCTACACAGTAATCATGAATCTTCCTGTGGCTGTTCTCTTTCATAGCATTCTTGTCGATTTGAGCTTGTCTTTTGTTTCTGACCATGGCCAAGTCAGTAATTACAGGGATTGGTAGAAACATGTCGCGATGGAAGACAAGGGCTCCGGGTGTCATTCCAAACGTTTTGTTGATGGTTGATCTAACTGCAAACTGGGCGGAAGCAAACACACTATCAATGATGTCGGTGGCTTCCTGGAGAGTTCGTGGAGGGTTGCTGTTGAGCTCTGTTCTCATTGCAGACTTCATCGTATCGTGGACGCGTTCAAGTACTGCATTGGATTGTGGGTTCCGGACTGAGCAGACCTTGGCTTTGATTCCTAGGTTGGCAAGGTGGAGTTGGAAATCATTACTCATGAAGTTGGTTCCTTGGTCAATAATACAATTTACTGGTTTGGGATATCTGGAGAGCCAGCCATTGTCGAGGGCATGGACTGCCATGAGGCCGGTTGGATTTACTTGTGGAGCTCGGATGATCTCGAGGAGGTTGGTGCACATGTCCATGATGGTAAAGTCATTGAAGGAGACTGTTCCATGGCCAGGGATCTTGATTTTCCAAGGGCCTACTCCATCGATTGCAATGGTGTCCCAAGGAACGTATTGGTGTTCTTTGGTAGGGAGCTGTCCATGGCTTTGGTGGCTGTTCTTGTATCGTTGGCACGTGTCACAAGTCTTGCAGAAGGCGTTGATTTGGTCCTTCAGGTTTGGGGCATATACAAATTGGTTTATGGTTCGGTACAATCTTTCTGCGCCGGCATGGCCAAGCACGTGGTGGTAGTATTTGATTGTGGCTTGCACTCGGTTTGGCGGGAGTACAATTTTCTGTCGACCGTTGGAGTCTACAACTTTCAAGTCGGTGCCGTTGAAGTTTTCAGTTGTGTACCGGGGATTGGTAGAGATATCTGCATTGGCTGCTTGATCTTGGGCGAGTTGGTCGAAGGCTAAGGGGTACATGGGAATGTCTTCGGGGTAGTTAAGGAACAATTCGGAAAGAGAGAGAAGGTCAGAGTCGGTTGAGGCAGTTGAGAGGTCCGAGTTGTCGTCTGTTGGAGCGGGAGTTGGAGGACCGAAGAACTCCTTCTTCTTCTCGGGAGGGTCTTGCTGGATTGGGAGCCTGGAGAGAGCATCAGCAAGCCCATTATCTTTGCCTTTGATATACTTGAATACTGGGGAAAATTCTTCAAGGAGCATTCTCCAAGTCATAATTCTGTGGCTTGTGAGGTTTTGTCGGGTTAAGTTGATATGGTCTGTCCATACGATGATTTCAGCACCCCAAAGAATGGTTCGAAATTCTTTGAAGACTTCTACAATACAGAGCATCTCTTTATCGATTGTTGGGTATTTCCTTTGGGCTGAGTTGAGTTTGCGGGAGAAGCAAAGGATGATTCTGCCATCTTGGCGAACAATAGCTCCGAGTTGGTAGTCAGAAGCATCAGTGTAGACATGGAATGGCTTGTTTGGGTCAGGAAAGGCAAGGAGGATGTCTTTGGCGATGAGGGACTTGGCTTTGTTGAAAGCTTCAAGTAGCTCTGGAGTCGGAGTGATTTTTCCTTTGGCTCTTCCAGAGAGATCAGTAAGGGGTGCAAGGACTTCAGCTCGTTTGGGGTAGAAGTTTCGGTAGAAGTTAATCATCCCAACAAAGGATCGAAGTTGGGTTGTTGTTGAGGGAAAAGCAAGTTTCAGGATGGGAGCAATCTTGTTTGGATTGGGCCTAATACCATCGCGCGAGATAATGTGGCCAAGCCAAGGAGCTTGGGATTGAAACCAGTGACACTTGGAGGGCTTGACAGAGAAGTTGTGACACTTCAGTAAGGACAGAACAGAGGAGACTGATTTGCAATGGGATTCAAGGGTGTCTGAGAAGATACCAATATCATCGATGTATACTTCGATGTCCTACAGGTGTGAGAGCATTTGTTCCATGCAGCCTTGAGCCCAACTTGGAGAGTTAAGGAAACCCATTGGCAATCGGAGGAGTCTGAACTTTCCGAATGGAGTAACAAGGACACAAAGCCAGGTGGAGGCCTCATCGAGTTTGAAGGTGTGGAATTGCATACTGACATCAATAAGGGTGACGTATTTGAAGCCTCTTCTTCTGTGGAAGATGTCTTGGAGCTTTGGGAGCGGGTAGTGGAGTTTCTTGGTAACTTTGTTGAGTTCTCGGAAGTCACTGATGAGTCTACAGGAGCCATCTGGTTTGGGCACTACAAAGGTTGGCATTCCCCATTCAGTTGCATAGCACCGTTCAAGGATGCCAAGTTTTACTTGCCGATCAATTTCTTTCTTCACTGCTTCTTGTTGGTGCAGCGGAATGGAATAGGGTTGTTTTATATGATATGGAGTTGCGCCTTGCTGCAGGTCAATGTGGAACGTTTGATTAGGGAAAATGCCTAATTCTTTGTCATTCAAGCCTTCAAAAAGTTCTTCATTTTGGAGGAGTATTGGTAACAAGGCTTGTTTCTCTTGGTAGGAGAGATGATTTTGGTCGGTGACAAGCTTGTGGAGATCAGTTTTCTCATACTTGGTGGTTCCATCTACATAAGACTGTTGGATTGATTGGGCAGAGTAACTTTCTGCAACCGCGTGTGGTTCTGCGGACATGACCTTGTGGAGCAAGGACTTGTTGTCAAAGTAATTGCGAGGATGGAAGTCCATTGTCTTTTCATACCATTCTATGGTACAAGTCTCGAAGTCCATTTTCATTCCAAGATCTCTCATGGTTTTCCTTCCAATAAGGAGGTGATAGTTGATGTTCTGAGAGACTACAAAGCATTTGATTTGTAGGACTTTCATGGAGTATGATAGTTCTGGGAATATGGTGTTCTCCAAGGTTACGTAGTGGTTGCAAGTGGTTTTGCCGTTTGTTGTTTGCATTTGAATTGGTTGGTCTAGGAGGTTCTTCTTGATTCCAGAGGGAATTGCTGCTTCCACTATAAGGTTGTCGGTTGATCCGGAATCGAAGAGGGTTTTCAAGTAGTACTTGCCAAGGGATCCGTTGATCGAGTTGCAGACACTTACTGTGGTTGGAGCAAGGTCGATGTCGACATTGTCCTTGCTAGGGGCAACATCTTGCTTGTTGTTGTCGGAATCGGTCTTTTCAGAGGGAAACCTTTGAAGATCTGTGTTGTAGTATTCTTCATCGATATCCATATCGACATGGAAGAGATCCGGCCAAGGAGTAGCAGGGATGGTAGTATCTTCTGGTTCATTGATGAAGACACACATGTGTTGTTCTGGTTCATTGAAGTTACTGCCATGCGACGAAGAGTTAGTGGATCGATTGCTGTTGTTGGAATTGCTGCTGCGATCATTCACGTGTGAGTCGGTGTTGTCCCTAGAGTTGTTATTAGACTGATTGGAGTTGCTGCCATACTTGTTGGTGTAGCATTGACCCCAGGTGTGATTGGTACCAGGGTGGATAGGGCACGGTGAGTCATTTGAGATCCTAGTCGAGCCTTTGTTGTTGTTGCCTTGGTTGTTGCTGCGTTGATTGTTGTTGTTGTTGTTGTTGCGTTGGTTATTGTTGTTGTTGTTTCGGTTTCGATTGTTGCGATTGTTTCGGTTGTTGCGATTGTTGCCGTTACGGTTGTTACGGTTGTTGTTGGCATTGTTGTTGCTGTTGTTGTTGTTTTGAGACTGGTTGTCTGATTTCTTGTTCTTTTTATTCTGTACAGATTGGAATCTTTCGAATCTTATCATCATTTCAGAGAGAGAGTCTCTATGGGGAGAATGGTGTTGTTGATAGATGTCTTTCCAGTCCTCAGGCATCGATTCAAAGACTAGATTCTTGAAGTCGCTTTCGTTGATCTCTGCATCTTGTGGCGGGTGTCCCGGTAGTAATGGGAGAATAACATGGTTGTGGAAGTTGACTTGAGCTACGAATTGGTGTACAGTCATGGAGGTTGTCTTCTTAATGTTGGTGAGGAATCTTTTATGATTCTGGTAGGCATCGAGGTTGCTGTTGAACTTGAAGCTGATGAATGCTTCCACTGTTGTATGGAAGTTGTCCACAGTTCTCTGTGGAACATTGGCTGATACATAGCTGTTCCACCAGCTACAGTCGGTGTAGTCTCTGAGGAGGTCTACAAACTTGTCATAGATTCTTGGTCCTGTGGTTAGGTTGAGGGTCTTCTTAGATCTAATGAACTCATTGATGGTGAAAAGAATTTGTAATTTGGTTGATCCTGCAGTAATCAAAGGGATTTTGATCTTGGTAACTTCTTGGGAGCCGTTGACTTCTTGGGTAATCTTGTACTCAATTTTGTCAATAGTCTCTTGATCAAAGTCATACTTGAAGGGAATGACTGAGTAAGACATACTGGTCTTCTTATTGTTACTGGACAATCTTCGGATCGGTTCTTGTTAGATGTGTAGTAGTTGAAGTAGTCTTTACCGGTAGAAAGGGGTCGAAGCGGTTATTCGACTGTTTAAACAGTGTCGTACGCCTCTAAAATAAGGTACTAAAATAAGGTTTATGTATTGGTTAAAAACTAAGATTGTGAGCTAGCTTTGTCAACTACTCCGAGGAGCCGTTGAGAACGCTTGTAACAGTAAAAAGGCGTTGAATCGAAATTCAACGTACATTGCACATAGAGAAGCACATGAAGAATTTGGATATGTTCTTCATCCAGTCTTCAAGGTTGAAGACCGGCTTGTGTGGCATTGCTTTTCAGATTTTCTTGAATCGTGGGTAATTTTCAATCGTGAGCGTTGGAATACCACATCTCAGGACCGATCGTACGTACGAGTCATATTGCTTCTGCAGGAATGGACTAACATGATTGGAGATGGGAATGGAAGTGGGAATGAGAATTACCACTTACCGATTCCGGTTCTCCTTCTTACTAAAAATAGGGCTTTATGTACCGGACATACAGGGCGCAAGGTAATCTATACAGCCCATTGGTACAAAGGACACGTGCAGCATCGAAGTATTAGCGGGTCGATGCCGATTATTAGTGATTTAGTGTGTGCATTGGAGTATTAGCAGTCCGATGCACCAATATGGTGATTTTAGTAAAAGAGCAATTTTTCTGCTCACAATTTCAAGTAACAATTTCATGTAATAACCAAACAAGTTAAACTACCAAATACCGACTGTTCACCTCCATATTTTCAGAGCCCTCCAAACATCTTTTTCCATTACCGGTACGAAAACAAAAAGTGGAAAAAGAAGCAAGCAAGAGATCTAATCGTGAGATGGAGACTCAAATAATATTACTTTTGAAAACTCCTGCAAAAAAAAGAGGCTTATCTAAACACCCCAAAAAAAACCTTGGAGAACCAGATGTTTTTAATGGAATTAAAATAACAGCTTTTTACCTGATTCTTCTGGCTATGCCTGCGCGCGCACGCGCGCGCATGCCAGCCGCGGATAAGGGACAGACAATAAAAACAAAAATAGGGGTAAAGGACGGACCAAAAAACGGAAAAAGGACAGACCATAAAAAAGGAAAAAGGACAGACCATAAAAACGGAAAAAGGACAGACCATAAAAACGGAAAAAGCACAGACCATAAAAACGGAAAAAGGACAGACCATCAAGTACATGCCAAGCAGTACAAGTACTACTACAGGTACGGTACTACTACCAGTAGTAATGCAAGTACCACATAGACAGTACACACTAATTTGCAATTAACAAATAGAAATTCAGATATTTTGTGTGATTGAACCATGAATATTGTTCCTGTTATGGATGAGATGAATCATGAAAGAAACAGAAGTGAGTTATCTGTCATAGTTTGTCTGTCACCACCTAATTAGTGCATTGAGGAACTGGATTTGGAGGGAAAATACACACTAATTTGCAATTAACAAATAGAAATTCAGATATTTTGTGTGATTGAACCATGAATATTGTTCCTGTTATGGATGAGATGAATCATGAAAGAAACAGAAGTGAGTTATCTGTCATAGTTTGTGTGTCACCACCTAATTAGTGCATTGGGGTACTGGATTTGGAGAAAAAATACACACTAATTTGCAATTAACAAATAGAAATTCAGATATTTTGTGTGATTGAACCATGAATATTGTTCCTGTTATGGATGAGATGAATCATGAAAGAAACAGAAGTGAGTTATCTGTCATAGTTTGTCTGTCACCACCTAATTAGTGCATTGGAGTACTGGATTTGGAGAAAAAATACACACTAATTTGCAATTAAAAAATAGAAATTCAGATATTTTGTGTGATTGAACCATGAATATTGTTCCTGTTATGGACGAGATGAATCATGAAAGAAACAGAAGTGAGTTATCTGTCATAGTTTGTGTGTCACCACCTAATTAGTGCATTGGGGTAGTGGATTTGGAGAAAAAATACACACTAATTTGCAATTAAAAAGTAGAAATTCAGATATTTTGTGTGATTGAACCATGAATATTGTTCCTGTTGTGGATGAGATGAATCATGAAAGAAACAGAAGTGAGTTATCTGTCATAGTTTGTGTGTCACCACCTAATCAGTGCATTGGGGTACTGGATTTGGAGAAAAAATACACACTAATTTGCAATTAAAAAATAGAAAATCAGATATTTTGTGTGATTGAACCATGAATATTGTTCCTGTTATGGATGAGATGAATCATGAAAGAAACAGAAGTGAGTTATCTGTCATAGTTTGTCTGTCACCACCTAATTAGTGCATTTGGGTACTAAGAATTTTCAACACCAAAAAGGTTACATGGGGAGACCAATCTTGCTACTGCCATAACTTTGCTTCCAGAGGGAGTTAGAAGGTTCTACAGGTACCAGCGCCCATCTACATGCATTGTTGTCGACGTTTGAGCTATCTATCGATTCAAACGATTGGCAGGGGGGCTCTCGCTAGCAAAATTCGTGTAAATTGTGTAAGCATTTTCAACAACAAAATGTCGCCTGGGAATACCAAGCTTCACTTGATTCGTAGTATAGATCACTTGGTAAGATCGGTATGAACGTATGTAGCTTGCTTGCTTGTACTAGTTTTCAACTGCGCATTTTAAAGGAAAATCTCGCGCGAATGACGTCACTTGATTGGTAGTATAGATTGATTGGTAAAATAAGTATGAAGGTAGCTAACTACAGTATGAGTGTGTACTGGATTGGGGGGGGGGGGGGGGGGGGGGGGGGGGGGGGGGGACTAATATTTTAAAAAAAGTTTCCTTAACATTCACCCCCTCAAAAGTGAAGTATGACTCAAGCATGGTATGTAGTATGAGTATGTACTGGATCTAAGAACAAATCTTTTGAAACTGAGTTATATTTTGGTCGGGGATTGGCAGGATTTGCACTGTCTTCAAGTTTGGTGGGTTTTTTGGTTGATGATTGAGTTAATTTTAGGTTGGGAATGGGCAGGATTTGCACTGTCTTCAAATCTTGTGAGTTTTTGGGTTGATGACTGAGTTATAGTTTGGTCGGGGATTGGCATGATTTGCACTGTCTTCAAGACTGGTGGGTTTTTGGGTTGATGTCTGAGTTATAGTTTGGTTGGGGATTGGCAGGATTTGCACTGTCTTCAAATCTGGTGGGTTTTTTTGTGTTGATGACTGAGTTATAGTTTGGTCGGGGATTGGCAAGATTTGCACTGTCTTCAAATCTGGTGGGTTTTTGGGTTGGTGACTGAGTTATAGTTTGGTCGGGGATTGGTAGGATTTGCACTGTCTTCAAATTTGGTGAGTTTTTGGGTTGATGTATGAGTTATATTTTGATCAGGGATTGGCAGGATTTGCACTGTCTTCAAATCTGGTGAGTTTTTGGAAAGATGACTGAGTTATATTCTGGTCGGGGACTGGAAGGATTTGCACTGTCTTCAAATCTGGTGGGTTTTTTTTGGGTTGATGACTGAGTTATAGTTTGGTTGGGGATTGGCAAGATTTGCACTGTCCTCAAATCTGGTGTGTTTTTTGGATGATGATTGAGTTCATTTTAGGTTGGGGATGGGCAGGATTTGCACTGTCTTCAAATATGGCGAGTTTTTTGATTGATGACTGACTTATATTTTGGTCGCA
This sequence comes from Pseudo-nitzschia multiseries, assembly GCA_037355745.1. Taxonomy (NCBI): domain Eukaryota; phylum Bacillariophyta; class Bacillariophyceae; order Bacillariales; family Bacillariaceae; genus Pseudo-nitzschia; species Pseudo-nitzschia multiseries. The sequence goes on along the minus strand of CM074783.1, from coordinate 28,136,964 downwards.
GATTGGCAAGACTTGCACTGTCTTCAAATCTGGTGAGTTTTTGGGTTGATGACTGACTTATATTTTCGTCGGGGATTGACAGGATTTGCACTGTCTTCAAATCTGGTGAGTTTTTGAGTTGATGACTGCTGAGTTATAGTTTGGTCGGGGATTCGCAAGATTTGCACTGTATTCGAATCTGGTGAGTTTTTGGGTTGATGACTGACTTATATTTTGGTCGAGGATTGGCAAGATTTGCACTGTCTTCACATCTATTGAGTTTTTTGGTTGAGGATTGAGTTAATTTTAGGTTGGGGATTGGCAAGATTTGCACTGTCTTCAAATCTGGTGGGTTTTTGGGTTGATGACTGAGTTATAGTTTGGTTGGGGATGGGCAGGATTTGCACTGTCTCCATGTTTGGTGGGGTTTTGGGTTGACCACTGAGTTATAGTTTGGTCGGGGATTGGCAGGATTTGCACTGTCTTCAAGTTTGGTGGGTTTTTTGGTTGATGATTGAGTTAATTTTAGGTTGGGAATGGGCAGGATTTGCACTGTCTTCAAATCTTGTGAGTTTTTGGGTTGATGACTGAGTTATAGTTTGGTCAGGAATTGGCATGATTTGCACTGTCTTCAAGACTGGTGGGTTTTTGGGTTGATGATTGAGTTATAGTTTGGTTGGGGATTGGCAAGATTTGCACTGTCCTCAAATCTGGTGGGTTTTTTGGTTGATGATTGAGTTCATTTTAGGTTGGGGATGGGCAGGATTTGCACTGTCTTCAAATCTGGTGGGTTTTTGGGTTGATGATTGAGTTCATTTTAGGTTGGGGATGGGCAGGATTTGCACTGTCTTCGAATCTGGTGGGTTTTTGGGTTGATGACTGAGTTATAGTTTGGTCGGGGATTGGCATGATTTGCACTGTCTTCAAGACTGGTGGGTTTTTGGGTTGATGTCTGAGTTATAGTTTGGTTGGGGATTGGCAGGATTTGCACTGTCTTCAAATCTGGTGGGTTTTTTTGTGTTGATGACTGAGTTATAGTTTGGTCGGGGATTGGCAAGATTTGCACTGTCTTCAAATCTGGTGGGTTTTTGGGTTGGTGACTGAGTTATAGTTTGGTCGGGGATTGGTAGGATTTGCACTGTCTTCAAATTTGGTGAGTTTTTGGGTTGATGTATGAGTTATATTTTGATCAGGGATTGGCAGGATTTGCACTGTCTTCAAATCTGGTGAGTTTTTGGAAAGATGACTGAGTTATATTCTGGTCGGGGACTGGAAGGATTTGCACTGTCTTCAAATCTGGTGGGTTTTTTTTGGGTTGATGACTGAGTTATAGTTTGGTTGGGGATTGGCAAGATTTGCACTGTCCTCAAATCTGGTGTGTTTTTTGGATGATGATTGAGTTCATTTTAGGTTGGGGATGGGCAGGATTTGCACTGTCTTCAAATATGGCGAGTTTTTTGATTGATGACTGACTTATATTTTGGTCGCAGATTGGCAAGACTTGCACTGTCTTCAAATCTGGTGAGTTTTTGGGTTGATGACTGACTTATATTTTCGTCGGGGATTGACAGGATTTGCACTGTCTTCAAATCTGGTGAGTTTTTGAGTTGATGACTGCTGAGTTATAGTTTGGTCGGGGATTCGCAAGATTTGCACTGTATTCGAATCTGGTGAGTTTTTGGGTTGATGACTGACTTATATTTTGGTCGAGGATTGGCAAGATTTGCACTGTCTTCACATCTATTGAGTTTTTTGGTTGAGGATTGAGTTAATTTTAGGTTGGGGATTGGCAAGATTTGCACTGTCTTCAAATCTGGTGGGTTTTTGGGTTGATGACTGAGTTATAGTTTGGTTGGGGATGGGCAGGATTTGCACTGTCTCCATGTTTGGTGGGGTTTTGGGTTGACCACTGAGTTATAGTTTGGTCGGGGATTGGCAGGATTTGCACTGTCTTCAAGTTTGGTGGGTTTTTTGGTTGATGATTGAGTTAATTTTAGGTTGGGAATGGGCAGGATTTGCACTGTCTTCAAATCTTGTGAGTTTTTGGGTTGATGACTGAGTTATAGTTTGGTCAGGGATTGGCATGATTTGCACTGTCTTCAAGACTGGTGGGTTTTTGGGTTGATGATTGAGTTATAGTTTGGTTGGGGATTGGCAAGATTTGCACTGTCCTCAAATCTGGTGGGTTTTTTGGTTGATGATTGAGTTCATTTTAGGTTGGGGATGGGCAGGATTTGCACTGTCTTCAAATCTGGTGGGTTTTTGGGTTGATGATTGAGTTCATTTTAGGTTGGGGATGGGCAGGATTTGCACTGTCTTCGAATCTGGTGGGTTTTTGGGTTGATGACTGAGTTATAGTTTGGTCGGGGATTGGCATGATTTGCACTGTCTTCAAGACTGGTGGGTTTTTGGGTTGATGTCTGAGTTATAGTTTGGTTGGGGATTGGCAGGATTTGCACTGTCTTCAAATCTGGTGGGTTTTTTTGTGTTGATGACTGAGTTATAGTTTGGTCGGGGATTGGCAAGATTTGCACTGTCTTCAAATCTGGTGGGTTTTTGGGTTGGTGACTGAGTTATAGTTTGGTCGGGGATTGGTAGGATTTGCACTGTCTTCAAATTTGGTGAGTTTTTGGGTTGATGTATGAGTTATATTTTGATCAGGGATTGGCAGGATTTGCACTGTCTTCAAATCTGGTGAGTTTTTGGAAAGATGACTGAGTTATATTCTGGTCGGGGACTGGAAGGATTTGCACTGTCTTCAAATCTGGTGGGTTTTTTTTGGGTTGATGACTGAGTTATAGTTTGGTTGGGGATTGGCAAGATTTGCACTGTCCTCAAATCTGGTGTGTTTTTTGGATGATGATTGAGTTCATTTTAGGTTGGGGATGGGCAGGATTTGCACTGTCTTCAAATATGGCGAGTTTTTTGATTGATGACTGACTTATATTTTGGTCGCAGATTGGCAAGACTTGCACTGTCTTCAAATCTGGTGAGTTTTTGGGTTGATGACTGACTTATATTTTCGTCGGGGATTGACAGGATTTGCACTGTCTTCAAATCTGGTGAGTTTTTGAGTTGATGACTGCTGAGTTATAGTTTGGTCGGGGATTCGCAAGATTTGCACTGTATTCGAATCTGGTGAGTTTTTGGGTTGATGACTGACTTATATTTTGGTCGAGGATTGGCAAGATTTGCACTGTCTTCACATCTATTGAGTTTTTTGGTTGAGGATTGAGTTAATTTTAGGTTGGGGATTGGCAAGATTTGCACTGTCTTCAAATCTGGTGGGTTTTTGGGTTGATGACTGAGTTATAGTTTGGTTGGGGATGGGCAGGATTTGCACTGTCTCCATGTTTGGTGGGGTTTTGGGTTGACCACTGAGTTATAGTTTGGTCGGGGATTGGCAGGATTTGCACTGTCTTCAAGTTTGGTGGGTTTTTTGGTTGATGATTGAGATAATTTTAGGTTGGGAATGGGCAGGATTTGCACTGTCTTCAAATCTTGTGAGTTTTTGGGTTGATGACTGAGTTATAGTTTGGTCGGGGATTGGCATGATTTGCACTGTCTTCAAGACTGGTGGGTTTTTGGGTTGATGATTGAGTTATAGTTTGGTTGGGGATTGGCAAGATTTGCACTGTCCTCAAATCTGGTGGGTTTTTTGGTTGATGATTGAGTTCATTTTAGGTTGGGGATGGGCAGGATTTGCACTGTCTTCAAATCTGGTGGGTTTTTGGGTTGATGATTGAGTTCATTTTAGGTTGGGGATGGGCAGGATTTGCACTGTCTTCGAATCTGGTGGGTTTTTGGGTTGATGATTGACTTCATTTTAGGTTGGGGATGGGCAAGATTTGCACTGTCTTCAAATCTTGTGAGTTTTTGGATTGATGACTGACTTATATTTTGGTCGCAGATTGGCAAGATTTGCACTGTTTTCGAATCTGGTGAGTTTTTGGGTTGATGACTGACTTATATTTTGGTCGCAGATTGGCAAAATTTGCACTGTCTTCACATCTGTTGAGTTTTTGGATTGAGGATTGAGTTAGTTTTAGGTTGGGGATTGGCAAGATTTGCACTGTCTTCAACTCTGGTGAGTTTTTGGGTTGATGACTGAGTTATAGTTTGGTTGGGGATTGGCAGGATTTGCACTGTCTTCAAGTCTTGTGAGTTTTTGGGTTGATGCCTGAGTTATAGTTTGGTCGGGGATTGGAATGATTTGTACTCTCTTCAAATCTGGTGGGTTTTTTGATTGATGATTGAGTGAATTTTAGGTTGGGGATGGGCAGGATTTTCACTGTCTTCAAGTTTGGTGGGTCTTTGGGTTGACGATTGAGTTAATTTAAGGTTGGGGATGGGCAGGATTTGCACTGTGTTCAAATCTGGTGGGTTTTTTGATTGATGATTGAGTTAATTTAAGGTTGGGGATGGGCATGAGTTGCACTGTCTTCAAATCTGTTGGGTTTTTGGGTTGATGGCTGAGTTTTAATTTGCTTGGGGATTGGCGAAATTTGCACTGTCCTCAATTCTGGTGAGTTTTTGGGTTGATGACTGAGTTATAGTTTGGTCGGGGATTGGCAGGATTTGCACTGTCTCCAAATCTGGTGGGTTTTTTGATTGATGATTGAGTTAATTTTTGGTTGGGGATTGGCAGGATTTGCACTGTCTTCAAATCTGGTGGGTTTTTTGATTGATGATTGAGTTAATTTAAGGTTGGGGATGGGCAGGATTTGCACTGTGTTCAAATCTGGTGAGTTTTTTGATTGATGATTGAGTTAATTTAAGGTTGGGGATGGGCATGATTTGCGCTGTCTTCAAATCTTGTCGGTTTTTAGGTTGAGGACTGAGTTATAGTTTAGTCAAGGATTGGCAGGATTTGCACTGTCTTCAAATCTGGTGGTTTTTTTTTTTGATGATTGAGTTAATTTAAGGTTGGGGATTGGCAGGATTTACACTGTCTTCAAATCTGGTGGGTTTTGGGGTTGATGATTGAGTTAATTTAAGGTTGGGGATTGGCAGGATTTGCACTGTCTTCAAATCTGGTGGGTTTTTTGATTGATGATTGAGTTAATTTTAGATTGGGGATTGGCAGGATTTACACTGTCTTCAAATCTGGTGGGTTTTTTGATTGATGATTGAGTAAATTTAAGGTTGGGGATGGGCATGATTTGCGCTGTCTTCAAATCTGGTCGGTTTTTGGGTTGATGACTGAGTTATAGTTTAGTCGGGGATTGGCAGGATTTACACTGTCTTCAAATCTGGTGGGTTTTTGGGTTGATGATTGAGTTAATTTAAGGTTGGGGATGGGCAGGATTTTCACTGTCTTCAAATCTGGTGGGTTTTTTTATTGATGATTGAGTTAATTTAAGGTTGGGGATTGGCAGGATTTATACTGTCTTCAAATCTGGTGGGTTTTTTTATTGATGATTGAGTTAATTTAAGGTTGGGGATGGGCAGGATTTGCACCGTCTTCAAATCTGGTGGGTTTTTTGATTGATGATTGAGTTAATTTAAGGTTAGGGATGGGCAGGATCTGCACTGTCTTCAAATCTGGTGGGTTTTTGGGTTGATGACAGATTTAATTTAAGGTTGGGGATTGGCAGGATTTGCACTGTCTTCAAATCTGGTGGGTTTTTTGATTGATGATTGAGTTAATTTTAGGTTGGGGATTGGCAGGATTTACACTGTCTTCAAATCTGGTGGGTTTTTTGATTGATGATTGAGTAAATTTAAGGTTGGGGATGGGCATGATTTGCGCTGTCTTCAAATCTGGTCGGTTTTTGGGTTGATGACTGAGTTATAGTTTAGTCGGGGATTGGCAGGATTTACACTGTCTTCAAATCTGGTGGGTTTTTGGGTTGATGATTGAGTTAATTTAAGGTTGGGGATGGGCAGGATTTTCACTGTCTTCAAATCTGGTGGGTTTTTTGATTGATGATTGAGTTAATTTTAGGTTGGGGATTGGCAGGATTTGCACTGTCTTCAAATCTTGTGAGTTTTTGGGTTGATGACTGAGTTATAGTTTGGTCGGGGATTGGCATGATTTGCACTGTCTTCAAATCTGGTGGGTTTATGGGTTGATGACCGCGTTATAGTTTGGTTGAGGATTGGCAAGATTTTCACTGTCTTCAAATCTGCTGGGTTTTTGGATTGATGACTGAGTTATATGTTGGTCAGGGATTGGCAAGATTTGCACTGTCTTCAAATCTGGTGAGTTTTTGGGTTGATGACTGAGTTATAGTTTGGTTGGGGATTGGCAGGATTTGCACTGTCTTCAAGTTTGTTGGGTTTTTGGGTTGATGATTGAGTTCATTTTAGGTTGGGGATGGGCAGGATTTGCACTGCCTTCAAATCTGGTGAGTTTTTGGGTTGATGACAGAGATAGTTTGGTCAAGGATTGGCAGAATTTGCAAAGTCTTCAAATCTGGTGGGTTTTTGGGTTGATGACTGAGTTATAGTTTGGTAAGGGATTGGCATGATTTGCACTGTCTTCAAATCTGGTGGGTTTTTTGATTGATGATTGAGTTAATTTAAGGTTGGGGATGGGCAGGATTTGCACTGTTTTCAAATCTGGTGGGTTTATGGGTTGATGACCGAATTAGTTTGGTTAAGGATTTGCAAGATTTTCACTGTCTTCAAATCTGGTGGGTTTTTGGATTGATGACTGAGTTATATGTTGGTCGGGGATTGGCATGATTTGCACTCTCTTCAAATCTGGTGAGTTTTTGGGTTGATGACTGAGTTATAGTTTGGTTGGGGATTGGCAGGATTTGCACTGTCTTCAAATCTGGTGGGTTTTTGGGTTGATGATTGAGTTCATTTTAGGTTGGGGATGGGCAGGATTTGCACTGTCTTCAAATCTGGTGAGTTTTTGGGTTGATGACTGAGATAGTTTGGTCGAGGATTGGCAGAATTTGCAAAGTCTTCAAATCTGGTGGGTTTTTGGGTTGATGACTGAGTTATAGTTTGGCGGGGGATTGGCAAGATTTGCACTGTCTTCAAATCTGGTGAGTTTTTGGGTTGATGACAGAGATAGTTTGGTCGAGGATTGGCAGAATTTGCACAGTCTTCAAATCTGGTGGGTTTTTGGGTCGATGACTGAGTTATAGTTTGGCCGGGGATTGGCAAGATTTGCACTGTCTTCAAATCTGGTGAGTTTTTGGGTTGATGACTGAGTTATAGTTTGGTTGGGGATTGGCAAGATTTGCACTGTCTTGAAATCTGGTGGTTTTTTTGGTTGATGATTGAGTTCGTTTTAGGTTGGGGATGGGCAGGATTTTTACTGTCTTCAAGTTTGGTGGGTTTATGGGTTGATGACTGAGGTATAGTATGGTCGGGGATTTGCAGGATTTGTAGTGTCTTCAAATCTGGTTGATTTATGGGTTGATGATTGAGTTAATTTTAGGTTTGGGATGGGCAGGATTTGCACTGTCTTCAAATCTGGTGGGTTTATGGGTTGATGACTGAGTTATAGTTTGGTTGGGGATTGGCAGGATTTGCACTGTCTTTAAATCTGGTGGGTTTTTGGGTTGATGGTTGAGTAAATTTTAGGTTGGGGATGGGCAGGATTTGCACTGTATTCAAACCTGGTTAGTTTTTTGGTTGATGACTAAGTTATAGTTTGGTCGGGGATTGGCAGGATTTGCACTGTCTTCAAATCTGGTGAGTTTTTGGGTTGATGAGTGAGTTAATATTAGGTTGGGGATGGTCAGGATTTGCACTGTCTTCAAATAATTGGTATGATTGAGAAGAACATAGACAGCTTGCTTGTAGATCTGGTAGCTTGTAATTACCGGTAGCTCCTACAACTTGCTTGTTCGAATGTAACCCCACCCCTATGAATGTAGATACCTTGCTGATAGCTTACACATAAATTTGGTTGGTTGGCTAATTGTAGAATTGGTTCTGGTAAGAATTTGTGGTACAGATCAGAACACCTTTGGTAAATCTGATCTTACTTGATGCACACGCGTTATCGTACGAGTACTTCTTACCATAACTTTACTGACACATACTTACAATACATACAGTAACTACCTATTCAACAACTCCACAGGGCCCCTGCAAAGCACTAATCGTTCTGCAACGAGCATTTCGAAGATGGATAATAAACAAATCGTTCTGCAATGAGCATTTCGAAAATGGATAATTTGATCCATGAATACAATATATCAAACCGGCAAGGATCAGGGCAAAATGCCATGATACGAGCCAGAATGAATGGCAAAATGCCTTCCCCATTTTTTCTTTTGATAGGGCCTCTGATGGTAGACTGGATACAGTTTGGTATTCAACACGACAATGACTCACGATGAATAGGTTAAGTCATAGAATCCAGCCGCTTAACGGTTGGAGGATTTACGACTGAAGGGGACTGAAAAGAATTCACCGCGTAAAGGCATATTTGTACGTACGAAGAGTCAAGAAGGCAAATAACCTTATTCGTAAGGTTATTTAACCTGAGTGAATAATCGTCGGTGATTATCCATGTGGATTGCCTCTTAGGGAAATTCTCCCCGTCAGCTCACTCTTCGAAGAATTAACAACTCTAAAACACTATCATGCCCTAAAAATCTATGTACAACCTAGTACTAATTCTACGTAATAAGGTACAAGCGATGTGATATTCCAATGAGAATATCACGGTAAATTATACGGTAAAAAGACCGATCGAAGATGGTTTGCGTGTGTTTTGTATGCTAAGAATTACACGGTAATATGCCGTATAATCGACACGATGATTCGACGATACGATGAGTAATTAACCTGTCGTCCGCTAAGGCCGAATGAACTGTAACAATGATCTTACTCACTAAATCAATCGATCGTAAGACCGATTGCATTTGCGTTTGTTTGTTACGACACATTTTTTCTACGACAACACACCCCTTGATCCAATACTCTACCCGTGTTGTATTGGATTACTGTCGGGGTATATCATCTTGAATTGTATCAATTGACGGATCGAACGTTTGGATCAAATCAAATCGAAAAATCGACTTGAGCAATTTGGATTGAATTCATTGAATGATCTAATCCGCTTGTCGATCAAAGCAATCGAATGGGATGGTTTCACCTAGGTAGTGTCCCATGATATATCTTGCGTGTCGAGCGTGCAAAATCCATCCCAATGGTTTGTTTAGATCATCAGCAGGGTTGATAACTCCAGGAATATGAATCGTCTTGATTTCACCATTTTCCTTCCAAGCTTGAATTGCAAAGAACCTGATTTCAATATGCCTGGTTCTTTCAGTTGGCTTCTGGGCATTGATGATTTCAATCGCTGATGCATTGTCTTCATAGATCGGAGTTGGACCAACTTGGGCGAATCCTAATTCCTTGAGTATAGACCTGAGATATCTGGCTGTTTTGGCTGCCGTGACGGCAGCAATGAACTCAGCTTCTGTAGAACTCTGTGCGGTAAGTGACTGAGCTTTGGATCTGTAAACAATTGCTCCACCAGCATAAGTGAAAACATATCCTGTGGTGGACCTGCGATGTTTTGGATCATTGCCATACGCGGCATCAACAAAACACATCAATTTGGCTTGCTTGATATCTTCAGGGAATTTTGGGAGTGACGCATCTTGGACCACATCGTTGTATGGTTCTCCTGGCAATAGAGATGGCTCGGCATTTGGCCTGTAGAATCTGATACCCCAAGATCTGGTTGTTCTGTGATAGCGAGCTATGTTCTTCAGACTTGAATAGTGGAAAGCAGTGGGATTGGAACTGTACTTTGACATCAGAGTCACTGCGTAGCCAATGTCTGGCCGGCAACTCACATATGCAAACATCATTTCACCTAAGAGTGTCCTGTATGAGAACCCAAAGGTGGACTGTAATTCAGCATGTTCCTTGGTGCCTTCTAATGGTCCATCTGTATGTGATTGTAGTTGGCTCAGCACTTCAGTTGATAATGGGGCTGATGGCTTGGAATGAGGTTTCATCTTAGAATCAGTTTCCCATCCATGAGATCTCATGATTCTGTCAATGTAATTTGCACAGGACAGTTCAATGTAGTCAGCTGTTTGTTTGACGTCAATTCCATTGAAGTCTTCAAGCAATCCCATTTTTGTGAAGGGGACAACATCTTCTTTGGGTAGCTTCAGTTTTGCCCCAATGATGTCATAGATCTTGTCAGATATGGATTCGGATGTGCAAGCCAGTGCAAAATTGTCAACTTGTCTCAGCATGTAGACTGTTCCACCTTCAAAAACTGTCGTGTACATCGTTCTGTCATGTGTGGTGGTCTTGAAGCTGAGATCAGGGCCTTTTAAGATCTTGTTGATATGGGTTTCCCATACAATTTCGGCACCCAGCGACTTTGTCCGACGTTCCGAATTTCCAGTACTTAAAACACGTAGACTTCTACGCAAAATTTCTTATACTCTTTTTCCCCCTCTATTCCATTACCAATCCAGATAACAGGCCCCACACCTCCCTTCTGCGACTTGCTCCTTCTGTTGCTGCTATTGGTTGGTCGTCTGCTTGCTGGCTTCCTTTGGTTGCTTTGGCTGTCCTTCCCTCGCCGACGTTTGGGCTCCCGGTCCGACACATAATTTTCTACGCGGGTTCCAGTACAGTTTCTACGCAGCAGGCCGAGGATCTGATACGATCTGACATCTAATTTTCTACGCTGTCTCCAGTACAGTTTCTACGTAGCAGCCAACAAGTGTCTCTCCCTTCCTCCGTTGCTTCCCATTGCATCTCTTCCATCGACGCCACCAACGCCAGCAATCCTTGCCCCCCGTCTTACTGTAATCGGCATTATTCAATATTGCCAACACGCCATCTCCCTTTATTCCCAGAGATTCCACCTGCATCTACATCGCATCGACCGTACTCTCCTCCCTCCACTCCATTGCTCAGCCGCTCCGCTCCTTCGATCGACTCCCCCAAGCCTCTGTCTGCAGCCCCATTGCATCGATCGGCCATCGCTTGCCTCGACGCTACATCATCTATCCCCGCTGTCACTCCAATGACCGCCACCGCTGCTCTCGACTGCCCCATCCCACTGCTTCTTTGCATTGATTGCACCCTCCACCAGCAATCGCCTCCATTCGTTTTGCTCTGCTTCCAACCGTCGCTCCCCCGATCGCCCCGTCCGACAGTTGCTCCACCGCTCGAATTCCCTATAGCATCCCCGCCCAGCGCCGCTGCTTCATCGAATTGCTCGCACTCTCTCCCAGCGCTCGCTATACACCAATTTCTAGCATGCCTACTACTCCCACTAAGCCTCCTGAGGGCCGCCCCTCTGCTTCTTTCCCCAAGAAACGCCTCCAATCTACGCCCTCTCTATCTTCTTCGTCTGCCCGCTCTGCATCTGGCTCTCGCTACCCCAAGCGCGCCCATCTGAAGAAGTCCTCCCCCCCTACCCCAGCTCCTACCCAGGCCACTCCTCCTCCTTCCTCTCTTCGCCCCCGGAAAGATGCATCTCTGTCTGCTTGTTCCTCTTCCTCGGCCAGCCAATCCTCTGTTACCTCCATGTCCGTCTCTTCCTCTGATTCCTCTGTGGCCTCCTCTACTCAGTGTGTTACGACGCCTGCTCCTCATCAGGATTCTAAGAAGCCCGCCCTTAAGTCCCCCCCCCCCCTTCAGCCTCCCGCTCTCAAGCAGCTTGTCCTTACTCCCCCAGCTCTTCAGCAGCCAGCACCATCTGCCGCGCGTCCCGCCCCTACCCCAGCTCTTAAGCAGTCTCTCCTCCAGCCGTCACCCTCCCTGACTCCCTCCCCCAGCTTGGATCGTCAAGCACTTCGTAAACAGGCTCTGGCCGCTGCCAATCAGGCCCACTCTGCTTCTTTCCTGTGGCGTTTCTATGGTGATGGCCGTCTCCCTACCCCATCTTTCATCCATCGCCTCTGGAAGTCTCCAGCGCAGACCCGGGTTTGGAATGCCTCTCCCAGTCCTACCCACTTCTTCAGCAAGAAGGATGGCCGTGACAAGAAATCCATTCATGATGTGTGCCGTCTCTCAGTTGCCCCGGTGTATGCCTTGGTCAATCCCGCTGATTCTGATTGGAGGTCCGCTACTGTGGAGTCTCTGGTTTCCCTGGCTTCGGCTTGCTTCCAAGGCTCTGCTGCGTGGACCAAATCCCCTCCCGGCCAAGCCCTCCGGAAATGTCTCATTGGTCTCGCTAAAATGTCTCCCAAATGCTTTGATGCCCTGTACTGTGAAGGCAACCTTATGCCTAGCACTGAAGGGCTGGTGTGGCTGGCTGCCAACCAGGTCCTCGGCTCTCATTGGTTCTTCAAGACTAAGCCCCCTGCCCCTGCTCCTTCCGCTGCCTCTGCCTCTTCCACCCCGGTGCCAGGTTCTCGGTCTGTCTCCTTTTTTCCTTCTGTTGGAGCTGCTTCTGTCCTTTCTTCTTCTGTCGGTCACTTTCTTCAACGGCGTGGGGTTTGCTCCAGTGATTCCAGGGCTCCGGTTGATGTCACTGAAGGTACCAAGTGCTCCTACAGCTCCTACTTCACTCTGTCACTCCCTTGGCTGATGTCACCCCGCCCTAGTGATTTGTACGATGAAATGCTGGAGTCCCTGACTGATGCACTCAGCCTGCTTTGGTCGGTGGATCGGAAGCTGGTCCTCTATGTCTTTCCTTCCCGCGCCAGCATTAACCCCAAGGCTAAGCCCGTTCCCAAACTCTGGTCTACCCTGCCTGACCGGCGCACTCTTGAGCTCTATGTTGCTTCCCTCTGGCTCCAGGTTCGCGCTGCACCCCACCTTCGGTTCTACATTGGACACAGTGTCCCAGTGGATGCTCTATTGTCTGACACTCTCCTTCAGCGTCTCCAGGACCGTGAAATGGACTTCAAGTACGATCATATTCAAGCCTCCACTACTGTCACCTGTGGTTTCCTGCTCGGGTCTTATATGCAGAGTTTTGATCTTAACCATTACAATGCGCTGCTCCAGACCCATCCTTGGTTTCAAGCCTTCCCTATTGCTGTCATCCGGAAGAACATTCGGCTCGACAACTCCCGAACTCCCGATCCCTCTCCTGTCCCAGCTGCCCACATCTTGTGTGATTCTACCAAGCGTTCCCAGACTGTCAAGCTATTGAAGGCTCAGTTCAATTGCTGCTCTGCGTCTGATATAGCCTCCCTTCCTGATGGTAAATTCTACAAGTTCATTGAGACTGCTACCAATCCCTCTGACCGATGCCTTTCCCCTTCCAAGCTGAAGACCCTTTGTCAAGCTAAGCACCGGCAAGCCAAGTTCATCCAGACCCGTGAAACTGCTTCTGTTCTAGGTGTTGTTGACCTGGATCTTCCTGTCGATTTGGGTCAGGGACTGAGTGCTACCACTTTGCGCCGTGTTCTTCTGGGAATTCGTACTAGGGACAACTGGTCATGGCCACTGTTTCTCTCTGTTGACACCAGCTCCTACCGTGGTGAAATCCTGGCCCTGTACAACACTACTACCTCAGCTGAAGCTCAAACCATGCTGTCCTTTCTTCCTATCTTCCTGGAGGCCCGGTATGGCTCTTGTGTTTGCCAATGGTTCTCTACTGAGTGTCTCACTGAGTTGGAGGACTTTCATTGGGATCCCACTGAAGGAAGGGTTGTTGAAAATGCCCCTGCACCGGACCAGGAGCCGGCGGATGCTTTGCCCTTCTTTGGTTGTGGTGACGTCTGTGATTGGGAACTCGTGGATGATGACCTGTCCATTGACTCCACTTCCAACGCTGTTACTTTTGACCTGGATATGCACTTCTCTTTTCAGGTTCGTGAGGACAGCGCTGGGTGTGGATTTGATGATGGCCAGTCCATGTCTACTCTTGCCACCGGCACTTCCAACATCACTTCTGTTCTAGATGCCCCTCCACCTGCTACCCCTCTTGACGGCGTTGCCATGGCTGACATTTTGTCCCCCGCTAGCACACTCCCCACCGCCCTCAACTCTCCTCTCTGCTCTGGTTTCACCTCCATCGCTTTTTCTCCCGGCACCGACGCCAGTATCAGCAAGCTGAGCCATACCAATGCCTCAACCAGCTCTGCACCGGCTTCTCTCCTCTCCGTGCGACAGACACGGTATGCCTCTGACCATGGTTAGGCACCCTTTCTTCTGGCCTGGTGGAATGCCTACTTCTCCAAATTCCACCTCTGCATCCCTCAGTCAACCTTCCTCTTCCTCCGCTCCTCCTGCTTCCCGCCTTGTCTACCCCACCGTGTTTCTCCTATCCCTGCACCGGGTGTTCCTTCAGGTGCTCTTCCCCTTTACGCCTTTGGAGCGCTTCCCAGTGCTTCACCCAGGGTTGCTTCCACTGTTACACACAGCGCGGCTCCACATAGTGATCCCATCATTTCCCCCTGCTCTGCACCCAGTGTTTCTCCTAGCACTGCACCAGGTGCCAATCCCAGTGCTTCCTCCAGCAATGCATTTGGTTTGCTTTCCAGTGCTCCACCCCGGGTTGCCTCCAGTGTTCCACCCAGTGCTGCATCCCCTGGTGCTCCCAGTGTTTCCCCCTGATCTTCACCCAGTGTTTCTTCTAGCACTGCACAAGGCGACACTCCCAGTCCTTCCTCCAGCAATGCATTTGGTTTGCTTTCCAGTGCTCCACCTCGGGTTGCCTCCAGTGATCCACCAAGTGCTGCATCAACTGGTGCTCCCAGTGTTTCACACTGATCTGCACCCAGTGTTTCTCCTAGCACTGCACCAGGTGACACTCCCAGCGCTTCCTCCGGCAATGCATTTGGTTTGCTTTCCAGTGCTTCACCTTGGGTTGCCTCCAGTGTTTCACCTAGTGCTGCGTCACCTGGTGCTCCCAGTGTTTCACCCTGCTCTGCACACAGTGTTTCTCCTAGCACTTCATCCGGTGACACTCCCCACGCTCCTTTCAGCAATGCATTTGGTTTGCTTTACAGTGCCTCACCCAGGGTTGCCTCCTGTGTTCCACCTAGTGCTGCGTCACCTGGTGCTCCCAGTGTTTCACCCTGTTCTGCACCCAGTGTTTCTCCTAGCACGGATTCCGGTGACACTCCCCGCGCCTCTTTCAGCCATGCATTTGGTTTGCTTTCCAGTGCTCTACCTCGGGTTGCCTCCTGTGTTCCACCCAGTGCTGCATCCACTGGTGCTATCAGTGTTTCACCCTGCTCCGCACCCAGTGTTTCTCCTTGCACTGCACCAGGCGACACTTCCAGCCCTTCCTCCAGCAATGCATTTGGTTTGCTTTCCAGTGCTTCACCTCGGGTTGCCTCCAGTATTTCACCTAGTGCTGCGTCACCTGGTGCTCCCAGTGTTTCACCATGCTCTGCACCCAGTGTTCCTCCTATCACTGCACCAGGAGACACTCTCAGTTCTTCCTCCAGCAATGCATTTGGTTTGCTCCACTGTGCTTCACCCAGGCTTGCCTCCAGTGTTCCACCTAGTGCTGCATCAACTGGTGCTCCCAGTGTTTCACCCTGCTCTGCCCCCAGCGTTCCTCCTAGCACTGCACCAGGCGAAACTCCACATGCTTCCTCCAGCAATGCATTTGGTTTGCTCCCCAGTGCTTCACCCAGGATTGCCTCCCGTGTTCCACCCAGTGCTGCATCAAGTGGTGCTCCCAGTGTTTCGCCCTAATCTGTACCCAGTGCTTCCCAGTGTGCATCAGGCGACACTCTTTGTGCTTCCTCCAGCAATGCATTTGGCTTCCTTTCCAGTGCTTCACCCAAGGTTCCCTCCAGTTTTCCACCTAGTGCTGCATCCTCTGACGCTCCCAGTGTTTCACCATGCTCTGCCCCCAGTGCTTCTCCTAGCACTGCACCAGGCGAAACTCCCAGTGCTTCCTCCAGCAATGCATTTTGCTTGCTTTCCCGTTCCTCCCCCAGGCTTGCCTCCAGTGTTCCACCTAGTGCTGCTTCAATTGGTGCTCCCAGTGTTTCACTCTGATCTGCACCCAGTGGTTCTCCTAGCACTGCACCAGGCGAAACTCCCAGTGCTTCCTCCAGCAATGCATTTTGCTTGCTTTCCCGTTCCTCCCCCAGGCTTGCCTCCAGTGTTCCACCTAGTGCTGCTTCAATTGGTGCTCCCAGTGTTTCACTCTGATCTGCACCCAGTGTTCCTCCTATCACTGCACCAGGCGAAACTCCCAGTGCTTCCTCCAGCAATGCATTTTGCTTGCTTTCCCGTTCCTCCCCCAGGCTTGCCTCCAGTGTTCCACCTAGTGCTGCATCAATTGGTGCTCCCAGTGTTTCACTCTGATCTGCACCGAGTGATCCTCCTATCACTGCACCAGGCGACACTCTCAGTTCTTCCTCCAGCAATGCATTTGGTTTGCCCCACAGTGCTTCACCCAGGCTTGCCTCCAGTGTTCCACCTAGTGCTGCATCAACTGGTGCTCCCAGTGTTTCACCCTGCTCTGCCCCCAGCGTTCCTCCTATCACTGCACCAGGCGAAACTCCACATGCTTCCTCCAGCAATGCATTTGGTTTGCTCCCCAGTGCTTCACCCAGGATTGCCTCCCGTGTTCCACCTAGTGCTGCATCAAGTGGTGCTCCCAGTGTTTCACCCTGCTCTGCACCCAGTGTTTCTCCTAGCACTGCACCAGTCAACGCTCTCAGTGCTTCCCCCAGCAATGCATTCGGCTTGCTTTCCAGTGCTCCACCCAGGGTTGCCTCCAGTGTTCCACCCGGTGCTGCATCAACTGGTGCTCCCAGTGTTCCACCCTGATCTGCACCCAGTGTTTCTCCCAGCGCTTCTCCCAGCACCGCACCAGGCGCCCCTCCCAGTGCTTCCTCCAGCAATGCATTTGGTTTGCCCCCCAGTGCTTCACCCAGCAGTGCCCTGGGCACTCTTTCCAGTGCTTCACCCACGGTTGCATCCAGTGCCAATTCTTCTCCTCGTGCTGCTTCCTGTGCTGCCCCTACTGGCACAGCACCTGCTGTGGCCTTCTGGGTTCCACACCTATGCCTCACACGCTTCCTCTTCCGTGCGACAGACACGGTATGCGTCTGATCATGGTTAGGATATCTCATACAGGGCACTGTGGGATGCCCTCCAACTCTAATCCCCACCTGGATTCCTCCAGTCCTTCTTCCCATTCCTCGCCTCCTCCTGTTTCCCGCCTAGCACAATCCAATCTTCATGGGGACATCCTTGTGGCTAAAGATTCTGATGCTTTTGGCCATCCCTTTCCCCAGTCTCTGTCATCAAACTCTACTCTCATTACCTTCCAAAATATTGGTCCCCAGCGGAAGTCAGCCTTCATGTCTCGCTCCCGTCACAACTCTCGGCGTGTTGCTCAATGTAAAGCTGGGATTGCCCTCTATGCAGAGCATTGTCTGAATGAACCTCAGCTCCCCCTCTGTGATCTCTTCCACTCTCGCATCAAACAGGCCTACCCTTCCAGCTTCACCTACCTTGCTAGCAACAAGCATGAGGCGTCCATCGGCACTTGGCGCATCCCTGGGGGTACGGGGTTTACCATTGACCGGCTCTTTCATTCTCACAAGCTTGCCCATGGTGCTGATCCATCGGGGCTTGGCCGGTGGACCTTCGTTAGGTTTCAGGGCAGGGCTCAAGCTATGATTACCATCTTTTCTGCCTACTGCCCTGTAGAAAATGACAGGGACCTTGGCTCTGTTTGGAACCAACACTGTCGTTACTTCCAGGCTAAGGAGGATCTTTGCTGTCCTAACCCTCGCATTCTCTTTCGACGTGACCTCACAGCTGCCCTTCAGGCTTGCTTAGAGGCTGGTGACTCCGTTGTTTTAGGGATTGACCATAATTCTGATGTCCAATCTGACGGTCTTTCCTCTGAGCTCCACGCACTTGGCTTCAAGGATGCCATCTTGACTACGCACCCTTCAACTTCCCCGCCTGCCACCCACAATCAAAATTCTACCAGGACTCCCATTGATGCCATTTGGACTACTGAGCATGTTGATGTCGTCTGAGCTGGTTACTGTGCTTTTGATGGTGAGCACGGCATGGTTTCTGACCATTGCTTGCTCTGGATCGAAGTGTGTAATGGCAGCATCTTGGGCAAATATCTTCCACCTCCTGTGCGCTCCTCTATTCCTTGCCTGAAATCTTCCCACCCTCACCTTCGGCAGCGCTATCTCAAGCGGGTAAAACATGCCTTTGCTACTGCTGGTGTGTTCCCCCTTCAGACTAAGCTTGAGCACCTGGTGGCACTGTATTTATCTGGTGATACCACTGTGCGCGACACTCTCATCACTACCTATGATGTCCTCCATGCTACCTCTGCTTCCATCCGGCTGTCTGTTGAACAACATCTTTGCAGGCTTCGCACCGGCATGATTCCTTGGTCTCCCAAGCTCCAGGTTTACCGTGACACCATAGATTTTTGGAGGCGGATTGTGCAGCTTCGGCAAGGTGTCTCCACCAGTCACACCAAGGTGAAGCGCTTGGCATGTAAGCTTTCCTTATACAAGGGTGAACACTGTGATCTTGCCACGGCTGTCCTCCATTTGAAGCGAGCCTACAAGCAATACCGTGCTGTAAAAGTCCTGGCTCCTTTGTGGCGTGACTCCTTCAACCAAGGTTTGGTGGACGCCCTTCTTACTGAAAGCAAGCCCTACAACCAGAGCGCCTCTCAGATTCGGGCACGCATGCGCTGTGAACGGCTCCAACGGGATCCAGGGCTCGCTGCTCACGCTATCCGTGGTCGTCTCTCAAAGCCTGCTGTTCTGAAAGTGGTTGCTGTCGGCTCCGATGGCACTGAACAAGTCTTGGAGTCTCAATCTGCCATGGTGCCAGCCATGGCTGCCTCCAATGTCTGCCGTCAGCAACAATGCCTAGACACTCCCTCCATGTCTCCCTCATTCATTCAGGCCTTCGGCTACTTGGGAACTGGACCTTTCTCAGCTGATGTCCTTGCCGGCACTTACGTTCCTCCTCCAGGAACTGACCAGTACCTGACTGAATTCCTTACTTGCCTTCAAGTGCCCGCTGCTATTCAGTCTTTGGCTCCCTTTGACTATTCTGTTAGCCCTGCTGACAATGCTGCTGCCTGGAAATGCCAGAGGGAACGCACTGCTGGTGAGCCTTCTTGCCTCAGTTTTGCCCACCATAAATCTTTTGCTTTGGACACACAGCTGAATTCCTTTGATACTTTGATGCAGACTGCTCCTCTGCTTGCTGGCTTCTCGCCCTCTGCTTGGCAGGTTATCACCGACGTTGAAATCTTCAAGAAACCTGGTGAATACCGTGTTGACAAGATGAGACTCATCCAACTGATGTCGCCTGAGTTTCAGATCAACAACAAGATGATGGTAAACACATTCTTGCTCATGCTGAACAAGTCAACGCGGTGGCAGTCGACCAGCATGGCAGCCGGAAGCATCACAAAGCCATCAACACTTGTCTCAACAAGAAGCTTATTTGTGATGTTCTTCGTCAGAAGCGCCGCTCTGGGGCGGTTGCAATGAATGATGCCAAGGGCTGCTATGACCGAATCTCCCATCCCATTGCCAGTCTCACCCTCCAAAGCTTTGGAATTCCGGCTCATGTTTGCGAGGTTCTACTCTCCACTCTCCAGCATGCCACCCATTACATTAAAACTGGATTTGGCCGGTCCGGTCCTATGTATGGTGATGAATCTATTCCTCTCAGTGGGATTGGGCAAGGCAACGGACTCGGCCCAACTCTGTGGGCTCTTGTTTCTACCATTCTTTTCCGGATGATGCAGAATGCAGGACATGGGGTCCATCTCCTCACCTCCCTATCCCTTCAGCTTGTCTCCTTGGTTGGTTTTGCTTTTGTGGATGATACTGATCTTTTCTGTGCCGGTCCCTCCTCTACTACCTCTGGTGAGGCTCTGGCTGTTGATTTTCAGGCAGCTTTAAACCGCTGGGCTGGTGGTCTCATTGCTACTGGTGGTGCTATTGAACCTGCTAAGTCCTTCTGCTACTTGATTGATTTCAAGTGGACTGGTTCTGCTTGGGACTATCGCTCTGTTGATGAAATGCCCGGTGTTTTCACCATCACTGACAAATCTGGTGCCCAGTCCCCTCTTGACCGTTTTGAGGTTGATCACGCTGACAAGACTCTGGGTGTCTACATTTCTATGGACGGCAATGAGGAAGTTCAAGTTGATCACCTGCAGACCCAGTCCCAGTCCTTTGGATCTCAAATGAGGTCCTCCAAGTGCGAGAAGAACACCTCCCTCTACACCTTCAAGTACTCATTTATGAAGTCTTTTGAATACCCCTTGCCCGTCACTCAGCTCAGCGCTTCTACCTGGAACCGAATTCTCCAACCAACTCTGGTCCCAGTGCTCAACAAGGCCGGCATGTCTCGCAACTTTCCTCGCAAGGTCTTCTATGGTCCATCTTTGTATCAAGGCTGTGGTTTCGTTCACCCATTCCTTCTCCAAGAATTCAGCCACATTTCTACTCTGCTTCAGGAATCTGTCCGTGGTTCCCAGACAGGCCATATTCTTAGGCTTACAGCTGAAGCCTTTTGGCTTGAACTGGGAATCCCTTTTCATCTTGGTATTACCCCCTACCAGCCTTATGCCTCTTATAACACTCCTTGCTGGTATAAGCATGTGTGGCATTTCTTTTCTATGCACCCTGTGAGTATGGTGGAAGACTTTCCTACACTTCCTCTGCTTCGAGCAAATGACTGCTACCTCATGCAAGCTTTTGTCACTGCTGGCTTTCGGGGCGCCGACCTGTCTCTTCTGAATCTCATCAGGATGTCTCTCCAGGCTATCTCCCTTGCTGATATCTGCACTGCAGTTGGCACACGGCTTTCTCCTATGGCCTTCCAGTTGCAGTCCTCTAACAATCTTTGCGCCCACCTTGACTGGCCTCGATGCCCCCCTCCGTGGCCTTTCCCAGCACTTCAGCTTTGGCAACGTGCCCTCTGGAAATCCTTCTTACTCCCGTTGGCCTTGCCTTCAGACCGCGTTTTCCACCCCTCCTTTCACCTGGGGCATTGGCTGTCATCTGACTCTTCCTCTGTGTTGCCCTGGTTTTTGTGTCGTTCTACTGACTGGATCTTCTCCAAATGCCCCACTGGGTGGAAGGTGGGTTCTTTGCAAGGTCAAGGACGTTATAGCTTTAACACTACCATCCTTTGCGCTAAACCTACCAGTGCAGACACTCTTGTATCCCTCTTTTCCAGTGGGAATGTGTTCCGGATTGTCGGTCAATCCTCCTTTATCTCTCATCCACCAGACGAGGATCCCTTGACCTATGATCCTTTTGAGTGTCTTCCTGCCACCCCAGAGGTCGGATTGGATGGCACAACTGGTTCCTTGGGAGGTGGACCCCCCTCTGGCATCCGATTCAAGCTGATTACTATTCTTCGATTGGTAGCAAGCGATCTCCTCGTCGATGGGCCACTGCAGTGATTCATCAATTTTTCCTCACTTGTTGGGATCTCTGGACGTACCGGAATCAACGGCTCCATGGCACTGGGGGGTCGCTTGAGGCTGAACAACACCAATCTCTCAATGATTCCATTTCATCTG
This sequence comes from Pseudo-nitzschia multiseries, assembly GCA_037355745.1. Taxonomy (NCBI): domain Eukaryota; phylum Bacillariophyta; class Bacillariophyceae; order Bacillariales; family Bacillariaceae; genus Pseudo-nitzschia; species Pseudo-nitzschia multiseries. Next base: position 28,115,564 of record CM074783.1, on the reverse strand, counting down.
AATTGGCCATTGGCTTAGCTGGTGCTCTGCCCCAATCTCACTCCCTCCTCCAGCTTCCCCTCCACGTGCTCCGAGGTTACACTCTTACTGCCAAGCGTCAATGGCTTGCGGCCATCCAGCTTGCCAGGAGACACTATGCAGTCCCTCTCCCGTCCCAGCAGCCGTATCGCCAGGAGGCGGCCTTGCTGAGGGCTTGGCTGAACGGATCCTAAAGGATGGGCCAAACTTTTCACCCAGCGCTATCCCAGTGCTTTTCCCAGTGTCTCCCTCAGTGCAGCCCGCATTGCTTGGGTCTCTTAGTGTCTCCCCAAGTGCTGCTCCCAGTATCTCACCAGGCTCTGCACCCGTGCTGATCCCAGTCTCTCACCAAGTTCTGCCCCCAGTGAAGCTCCTAGCGCTGTACCTCGAGTGGCTCTTCGTGCTGCACCCAGTGTTGCCCCCGGTTCATCACCGTCTTCTGCACCCAGTGCTGCCCCTAGTGTCTCACCAAGCGCGGACTCCAGTGCCCGTTCCCAATGATTCACCACGTTCTGCACCCAGTGCTGCTCCTGGCGCTGCACCAAGTTTGGTTCCGGGCGTTGCACTCAGTGCTGCTCCCAGAATATCATCCCTTTCTGCAGTCAGCGCTGCTTCCATTGTTTCCCCCAGTTCTTCCCCCAGTGCTGTTTTTTAGCCCTGCCCACGTGTGGCTCTAAGTGGTTCACCACGTGCTACTCCCAGTATCTTGCCAGGTTCTGCACCCCGTGCTGAGTCAAGTCTCTCACCAGGTTCTGTACCTCGGGGTGCTCCTCGAGCTGCACCGAGTTTGGCTCCTGGCGCTGCTTCCACTATATCACCATCTTCTGCACCCCAGTGCTTCTCCCAGTGCCTTACCCATTTCTGCACCCAGTGCTGCTCCTTGTGCTGCATCCAGTGTGGTTCCTGGCGCTGTACCCAGAGCTGCTCCCACTGTATCACCACCTTCCGCTCAGAGTTGCTCCCAGTGTCTCCCAACGTTTTGCACCCGGTGCCCTTCCTAGTTCTTCCCCCAGTCACCCACCTTTGCACACCCTGCTGCTCCCAGTATTTTACCCTTCCTCCTGTCTGTTTGTTGGTAACTGCTCCCAGTTCGGATTATGCTACAGGTATCCTTCAAGAGTTTTCCCTTGTACTCTCCCTGCTTGCTTTCAGGATTCGTTTGACAAATTTGTCGTTCTACAACTTGGGGCTTAAACTCTCTTTGATTGAGGCGACATTAAAGTCTGGATACAGACTGAGTAGTTTAGATCCACCTTTGGTGGTTAAAGTTACTTAAATACGTATATTAATTAATTGATATGGGTTTCCCATAATCTACCTGATTCCGGATGACCTTGGAGTGCTCGAAGGACAGGAAGCACCAATCATCTGTCTATGTCTCTGCCATGCTTGTGTTTATACCATTATGCATATGCATCATCAATAGTCATGTATGTAGGGATGTTTGGTCCGGGACTGTGCGCATACGCGTCAGCAGCATCTCCAGCATATATTTTGAGATTGAGGCTTGCTGCAATGGCAAAGAACAATCTTTGGATGGGGTGTTCAACACATGATGAGTATGACATGGCAATAGCGTGCAGGGTTGGAGCTGCATATTTGCTTCCATTGCAACATTGCCTGGCTCTTCGTACACCATTCCTTTTGACATTGTATTGCCAATGGGGTCGGAGAATAACTGCTTCTGGATCCTTAGGGTATGGAATTGGTGATCCAAACATTTCCAAGACTTCAAACTGATCAAACTGTTTTCGCTCCCCAGCTTCCCATTCAGTCCATGTGGATAATGACTTGAGATTCCTTCGAGTAAAGTGTCCAAGTGCTTGTTCTTCAGGTGTAGTTGCTTTGGAATTGATGGCCTTGATTAAGAGTTCAATTTCTTCAGTTGGTAATGAATCTGCATCTAGAGGCAATGCATGGTTGCCTGGTTTGTGAATCTTGGTGATGGCTCGAAGTGATGCAATATCAATAGAGGGAATGACGACCTCCATGTCATCCTCAGTTGGGGCCAAGTGTTTTTGGATGGTGGCATGGAGTGTTTCAGTGCTATTGATCTGGTTGATTTTGGATTGGATGATATTCTTGTATTTGTGGCCAAGTTTCTTGATAGTCTTGATGGAGGAAATACGGTCCAAGAATGGTGGATCTTCTTCATCAGTGGGTTCCTTCCAAGATGTATTTGGAGCAAATAGTCCATATTCATTGGAGTGTTTCCTGACTTCTCTCAGAGACAGTTTGGTTTCAAGCGCAAAGGTAATAGGTGTATCTATTGAATCCCTCACCCCTTGAGCGTGGGATGCATGCAAGGCTGTGGTAACATCAGCGGCAGAAAACACACAGTTGTGATTGATAGATACAATATAAGCGCCTCGGAGTTTGGAGATAGATTTCTTATGCGAGGAGAAAAGCTTGGAGGCAGGGCTTTTGGGAAGGATATCTGTGACGTATGCTCTGCCAAGGAGGGAATCATTTGCATATTGAAGACCAAAGGCTTGATCAGCACAAGAACTTGAGACAGTGAGCTGGAGATTTGTGAGATCTGCAAATGGGGAGATGGAGAATTGAAAATCACTGGATGACACCTCATTGGGTTCCGCGGGAAGTGGAAGGTTGTCATCAGTCCTGAGCAGGTGCTTGACATTAGTTGGAAGGTCTGCAAGGGGTAGGTCATTCATGCCTTCATCAAACCTGACATGAGTGGCAATCTTGACGCGGTGTGTCTCAGTATCATACCAAAGGATGTTTCTGGTAGTGTATGGTACGAAACCGAGAAATATGCCTTTTCTGGCATTGGGTTTGAGCTTGATTGATTTCTTTCCCTGGAGGGCGCACCCAAACTCTGCAACCAAAGGTTCGGAAGTCAGCAAGGTTTTCCTTATGGCCAGTTGCCAATTCCAATGGTGAATGCTGCTGGTTGCCTTCTGGGAAGGCATTTGACAACCGAAGGGCATGATAAAAGGCAAAAGGCCAGAACTTGATTGGCAAGTTTGCACCAGAGAGCATGGTCCTCATTGAGTTAGCAAGAGTTTGATGGGCTCTTTCAACTGTACCATTCTGGTGAGAAGCATCAGCACCAGTTGGGAAAATTGAGTATTCAAACGCAGAGAAGAGGTTTCGGATGTCAGGGTTGTGGTAGAGTTCGCCACCTTGATCGACGTTGATATACTTGTTGGCACAAGTTGGGTTGTGCTGTGAGAAGAAATGTTCCAACCAATGGAGAGGTGCTCCTTTGGAGATTCGGGTATCACCATATTTCATACCAGTATAGTGATCTGTGATGAGAATCCAAGCTGTCTCGCCATGTATCCCTTTGTAATCTGACTTTCGTTTGCTGTTGGAGGATCTGGCGCTGGAGAATGCAAAGTCAATAGACAAACCTTGAAATGGTTGTCTAGCCTTTCTTGTGGAATGTGAGCCAGCGGGTGTTTTAGTTTGCTTACATTGAATGTAAGTTGGGCATTCTTGATCAAGAATACTTGTTTGACGCTTGAACTTTGGTACTCCAAGAATGTGTTTATGAGCTTGGTATAGAAAGTCATCACATGGGTGTCCTAATCTTTGGTGCCAAAGAAGTTTCAATGTCTTGGTTTTGATGGCTTGAATGGGGGTATTTTTGTCCACAATCTTGGTGAAAAACAATTTAGCATCAAACGTTGGCATGTCACTGGTGTCAGACCAAGCTTGAGCTGCTTCTGTGCCTTTTTGCAGTGTGACAAGATTAGTGTATACATCATATCTGTAGTGGCTAATAGCTTCGTTGGAGGCCAGTTTGCAAGCTTCCTTGAACTGCATGTCTGTAGCTAAGGAATAGGCTGAGGATGATGCACAATTGGCATATGGAGATGCAAGATCAACGTCTGGAATCAGTACTGGGTGGGTATAGCACTGACCATCAATGATGCTTCCGTGGAGAACAATGCTGTTGGCAGTGTTCTGCTTGTGATGACAAATAATGGTGAGGTTTCCGTTTTGTTGAGCAGATGAGTCATGGTTGTCAGTGAATGATTTATGGATTGACTGTCCACTGAACTGACGTCGCATGCGAGATGTCATTCCACAGAGATCAGTTCTCATTCAGCAATGGCGTTGACAGGGAGGGAGAATAATAGAAGAAGACTTTGAGATACCCTATGTGATTGGGTGCTGGGATATGCAAGTATCCCAAGCCTTCAGGAATGCAGGTGGCTGCCTTTCCTCCAATCGCTGCCGTGAGCCTGACCGGACATTTCCTCAGCTTCGTGTAAGGTTTGTAATTGTGCAGGATATGCTTGAGATTTGTGCAGGAAACCTTGGCGCCCGTGTCAATCTGAGCTCTGACACCATGTTGGAAATAGGCCGTAGCCGCAATAGGGTCTGGTGGGACCAGGAATTGCATATTGTGGGTATCAACTGAGGTAGGATTGTCTCTGTCAAAGTTCGGATCTCCATTGATTTCCAGGTGTGATTCCAATGCAGGAGCTGTAATTTTAAGTGATTCCATATCACAGTAGACATCAATTGGGATTGAAGGCTGGAGGTTGTCCCTAGGGAGAAGATTGACAGCACCAATCTTAACACATTCATGGGAGCTGACACTGCTGGAGTCCAAGGAAGGGCAAAAGCTTTTCACTTGAGGGGCTGTGACGTTGTCAAATCCTTGAGGATCATCTTGAGGTGATGTCATATGATGGCTGCAAGAAAGACCGTCTATTCTTGGCCGTTGCAAAAATTTTGGTCTTCTACTGCATCATCAGGTGAAGCCTCATCTTGATCTTCATCTCCAATGTTGATTTGGGAGACATGTTGAGTAGAATCTAAGAGCTGTTGCGTTTCTCTATTGAATTTGTTCAGAAAAACAGCTGCAGCAATCCTATGTTTCTTCAGGGACTCAACATCCTGCAATGCAGGACAATTATCAAAGTTATGACCGGATGTGTGGCAAACAATGCATTTTCTGGATGTGTCAAAGAGACTAGGTTGCTTATCGAATGCAGTGATAGCATTGCAATATGCTTGATGGAGAAAGGGATTGTCAGATTCTTCATCCATCTCGGGGTAGCAAAGTGATTCAATCAGGCTGATTGAGTGAGAAGTCAAGGTAGAAGGTGTTCTAACAGTACTTTTGCCAGCGCGTTTTTGAAACCTATCATTGCGACGGGGACCTGGTCTGGTGCCTGAGACAGGCAATTGCTTGGACTGGTTTGGTTTGGAGGTTTTATCCTTGTATTTCTGTTCAGCCTTGATCTCTTGCTCATATGTTTGCAGGGTTTGTAGAACCCTACCTGCTTTGTACTTGTCCCGTTTGAATTGGTCATCTGAGTCGCGTTCATCTTCTGTTTTCTCAAATAATTTATTATTATTTTCCTTTTGAATCCGATTCTTTGAGAGACTAATTCAAAGGCTTCTGAGAAACAGCAACGCTGTGTTAGTGTGTTAGTAGACGAACGAATGTACTCTACGCGTGACAATTGTGTTTGGATACTTTCGCAACGGATAATCGGACTACAGGCGAAGCTAGGGAGACGCCAGATCTCTTCTTGCTGTGACTTATTCAGATTGCAGCGAGACAGACCTTAGTATGTAGATTACAAGTAGTTGATGGCAACTAGTGTGAATTTTGAGATTTAAATCAGTTGAATGTTAAAAGTATGAGATAAAGTGAAATCTTGCCGAAATGCAAGATATCTCTTTTATTGAGATGAATACATTGCAACTGCTGTTGCGTAGTGCTGAGATTACTCGCTGATTATTTCCGTACATGTATTAGTCGTTGACCATATATATTTGTATGCATGTATATGTATTGTGTGAGAATCACATGCCAACGGTTTTCTTCTCTTGTTCCGTTAGGAAGACTCCATGAAATGTTTATCATTAAGGTCAGGAATTGCTCCCGTAGCTCGTGTGATATTTTATGAAATCAGAGTTTGCTCACCGAAGAACAATGGCAATACTGTAAGACAGGGATTGCTCACCGTTTATGCGCGATGGGAATCGATGCGCCGTGGGAATCGATATGCCGTGGGAATCGATTACTTAGATGGATACGGGACTCATTGATTCATGCGCATGGGAAATCTACCCTTTGGTAGCTTTGGTACTTCTGGTCACGAAAGGAATTTAATACTCCCCATGTTTCCTTGTGAAGGGTCATCACGCTCTACATGATGCTTCCATCATCCTGAAGAAGGTCGCCAGTATTACCACAGAAGTGGAAGATGGGCCTGAGCAGTGGATACACAACTGAGTGACTCCAATGCTTGGTGAGAATGTCTGCACAGTTATCCTTACCTGGGATGTGCATCATTAAAATGAAACCTCTCGCTATCATGCTTCGTACGTAGTTAAACGACAGAATATTATGACGCTTGTGCAACCTTGCGTAAGGGAAGGTTGACGTTTGGATCATCTTTTCGTTGTCACCCCAAGAGTATGAGACATCATGGACTCGTGTTCCTAGGTATCGGAATGAGTGGCGTAAATCGACGATCTGTTCGATGCAGGTCCTTCCTGCAACAAATTCAGGCTCCAAAGGTGGCTGTCTCCGTAGTAGACTGCTTCTTCGAGAACCACATCATGGGAGTCTTGTTCGCGAAATGAAGAATGCCGGTTACTGCCTTGCCACTGAGAATATCATGCATGAGGTTGGCATCATAGAAGTGTGTTAACACTACTGTCTTTCCAAGCAGTGCAGGAGCCTCGTCGGGTAGCTCTTCAGAATGCTCCCCATAGACGGTGTTGGACCAGTCGATGGTGTCGGGTTTAGTCAATATAAAATCGGGCGGTTCCACGCGGAATCTGATTTTGAAATGTCTAAACTTGGAGATATATCCATAGATACAGTTTTGCACGTTCGAGATGCCCATCTCGTGGCTGAGCTCTGAAGCTTGAGAGCTGTCATCACGGCTGTTTGTACATCGAAACGGCCAATAGCGATGATCAATTGTAGTGAACCGATCATACTTTGGTATTTCTGTATACCGGTTTCTTCAAGAAAGGCTGAGGAGTCCAATTCAGGATGATCGTTCTCCGCAATGGGTGATTGGAACCTAGTGCTAGGTTTGCATCCGAACATTTGTTCGTAAGCCGCTTCCATCTTTTCGATGAACTTTATAGGATTCATGCACAGAACACCATGTTCGTCGCGCTCAAATCCACAACCTAAGTGAAAGTTCATAGGTCCGGATCCCTTCAATTTGAAGTTATATGGTGACGATTGCAATATCTTCAAGAAGGAATTGGGATCTGCCATGCAGAGACATAGGTCATCGACATATGTGCATATAAGCTCATATACACGTTCACCATGCTTGTTCGTTCCGGGTTTGAGGAATATTTCCGGTTCTGCGCGGGATCTTTCGAAGCCGAGTTCGATGAGACAAGCCGCGAGTAAGTCTCCAAAGCACTTGCCTGAAGACCTGAGACCATATAGGGCTTTGTAAATGATCAGCAGGTGACCCTCCAGCGATCCGAATTCGGGACCTGCCTTGATGCATACTTTCTCGCAGGTGACTGCTTCTAGGTAGGCATTACCTATGTCGGTGCCCCATGCTTCTAGGTCGTTGAGTTCAGCTAGGAATAGGCACATACGTAGGCCGCGGAGAGATACGATGCCTGCGTAAACACTGTGGATAGGGGCCTCAGTGAGATTACCGTTAGCAACAAGGCGAGCCTTGTGTCTACCGTCGTGTTTGACAGCGTATATCATGTGTACCTTGATCTGTTGGAATCCCGGGGGAATGGAGCTTGTCTTGTACACGCCTTTATCAATGAATGTATTGTACTCATTGAGTTGTGCCATTTCCAGAGTGGTGGCATCTTCCCATTTGGTGTTCCCGTTGGCTTGATCAAATCGGAGGGCTTCTTCGTGGTTACGAGGCACTTTGAATCCATATTGATACTGCGGGGTGGTACGGAAAGAACGTAGTTTGGCTTGGTGCACGAGTCGATCAAGTTTCTTGGTTCGTCGGGCTAGGTTGGTGATTCTCCTGAGACGTTTCCAACCCGGGAGGTCAAGCAAGTTGTTGTCTTTCCCATATTTTGCAACGGTGACCGAGTCATCAGCCGCAATATTGGCCAGAGGTTCATATGTGCGTTCCATATTCTCCCATTCAATCCAGAGGTTATACTTGGAACCTTTGTATTGAGGATGCTTGTTATCCAGTGGACCTTGGTGTCCTAGGATGCAGCGAAACGACCAGAGTTTGCCGTCTTCTTGTGTTGAATCACGATGTATGTAATTCATGACGTCATTGTATGTAATGATATCATCGAGTTCGTCATCGGAGTGTTTGCACTTGAACTTGATGAAGTCTTTGTTGCGTTCAAGACTGTCTTCAACATTCAACGATGGTAAGACGTTTCCGAGTGCCATCTGGATTGGTTACAAGGAAGGATCGTCCTTGTAGATCGGCAATCGGGATCGTGGGAATGGTAATGGGTTTACCGTCATCGTCAAATTGTGCGTTACCTTCTTCGTCGGTAACAACTACCTGTGATGGGTCTACGTAAGGAGTAGCGGGGTTGGTGTGTGGAGTTGTGACGTCACTAACATCAAAGTATGCTAATTCCGGTGGGTCAAAATCATCTTCAGTAAGGAGAATGCCATCGGATGTCTTGCTGAAGATGTGTGTCGTAGGAGGACCATCAAAACTCTCCCCATAGTTGTTAGGGAGTGGAGAAGGTGACCAGCTGGGGCTGTCATCGACCTTCTTATAAAGAAAGCTCGGTAACGAGGGGTGGGCGGGTGGTTGAAGAATTGGTTGAGTGCCAGGATGCGTGGGGCGTGGTATCTGGTTGTTTGTTGGGTGCAGATGGAACGGTGTCAGCGGCGGTGTCAGAATCAGCGGGTGAAACGCTAGGGGGAACTGAGCTGTTTGGTTTTGTAGACTCGTCAATGAGTTTATTCTGATTGGTATGCTCCCCATGTTTGAAAGCTGGAGCTTCTCCAGTGGCGTATATACGGGGTAAGGAATCTTTTGCGTTACGCCATTTGATGAAACCATCATCAGTAAATAGGCCCGCGCGTTTGTTACGTGATTCAGGTGTAAGAGCAGATCGAACACCGGACTGGTCTAGTAACTTGTTGGTAACTGGATCCCAGATTCGAAAGCAGAGTCCATTGCCAACATGTTCGGCGATGCCGACGAAATGACCTAGGCGTTCGGTAGATTTGGTACCAAAAGGAGAGTCATTGGTCTTGAAATACACAGGTTCAAACCAGAAGAAACTAGTGTATGCGCTGATGTCGCCAAGTGTACCCGTGGCAATGAAGATCGGTTGTTTATCGGACAGCGTAGGGTCAGAAACAACATTGAGGAGACCCGCGACGTATGTCATGCACAGTAACCACATGTGTGGTGGTGTGCCGGTACGATCCATGACGCGATTGACAATGCGTTTGAACGTTTGGTATCGTCGTTCGAATTGATTCTGGTGTTGATGGTACGGTTCACTTTGCCAGAGTCCAATCCATAACATTTTGAGGTAATCCATGACTTTCTTACTGGATTGATAGTTACCGTGGTCGCAAAGGAGGCGGATGGGCCTGCCCCATTTTCGAACAAAGTTCTGAAAGCAGGGTAGGAAATCGCCGGTGGTACGCATTTCCTCAACGTGTATAATATGTGATTTTCGGCCAAAGAAGATCTGAGCAATCTAGGATCCACCATCAATTGCTGGGACATCTGAATAGACAGCATCGGACATAACATCGTTCATGGCCGGTTGAGGGGAATGCAACTGTTTGAAAATGTTACCATCAGGGCTAACCGCTAACGAACCGTATTGGGTTGAGTTTTCAAAAGTAGCTTTGATGCGATCGGTGGAAACCCAACAAAAGAAAGGTTTGAGGGATAAGTAGTCATGTTCGTTGGGGTATCTTTCGCGGGGCGTAGCTGCAATGCGTGTAGTGTCACTGGCTGTACAATCTGTTGGAAACGCAGTGACTGTTCCAGAGACTGCGGGTAGCGCGCAGCATGCGAGACGTTCTTGATGAGCGTAGTCGGTGGAAGTAAGCCAAAAGGAGCGATCGTTGGTCCCATGATCATCAATAGGAAGAAAGGGAGATCGGGTGGAATGGCTGGAATACAAGCTGAGGGATGTGACCGTGGAGGACCCGGGAGAAACAGAGATATCGAATCCTTCAAGGCAGCGTGGGTTCCCATATTCGTCGTAATCGGCATAAGGGAGTTGCTGTGGTTGAGGAGGATATTTCTGGAGAAATTGTTCATCTTTCGCACTGATCGTGGTATCGAGAACAGATGGATCCCAATGTTTATCGGATGTCATGATAACATGTGGTAGCGTGTCAAATTCAACAGCCGTATACTTTCGCATCGCAAGGTATGGTAAACCGTGTCGTATGCTAAGAGGCAGTGCATAGCCATCGGAGGTGGTGATGACCTGTCCTCCACCTGCTTTGATGGACGTGTCGTCTACAGTGGAAAAATATGCTTCCATCTGGCCGGATGACAATATAGAAGGATGTCGTCCTGTATAGGCACATTCATTGAAAATGAGAATGACGGGGCCTCTGTTCGACATGGAATATGCTCCGCATGTAGCAATGGGAATATTTTGTACCTGATGATTGTTAATGCCGGTGACGTTAACATATCGTGATGGGATATCCTTGGAGATGAGACATGCATCATTACCGATGATGCAGCCATTTGCGCCGCAATCGACCATGGCAAAACCAGGGCTAGTAACCGTAGTTTTGTGTATACGGTATGTGTATGACGTTACGGGACCATCATTAGGAAAGGTGAGATCATCCTCGGGAGTATACCACTGGTGAAAATTGGCGGAATACGATGGTGTTCCGACAGGTATTTGGGTGTCACCGTCCTTTTTGTACTGAATGTCAGGGTTGTCTGAAAGGAATCGAGCTGGATGCGCGGGTGACACGGAAGACTTGAGAGGTCGCTGGTCCTTAGATGAAGAGGTCGTTGATTTGTATACACCTAGGAATGCATGAAAAACACCTCTACGATCATTCTCTACAGCAGGATGGAGGTCTGCTGCGGAATTGGCATGCTCATCCTTGGTCGAAGTATCGTCTTCTCGAAAAGATACCGAGTGTTCATGTTGGTATGCCTTCCGGGTAATGGGTTTGACACTGTTGGGGTCAGGTTGGTCCGTGTTAAGTAAGTCGCGTCGCAATGAGGCAACCACAATTTTCTTGCCTTCCGGAGAAAAACTGAGCCAACTCTTCATGTCCTGACGTGACAAGGCCTTCCATATGTTTGTAGGCAACCTTGTGGTAGGGTCAGGGGTACATCCAGCCTTAAACACAGCATAATCTTGATAGTCTCCTTCAAATTCGATGGGGAGAGCATAGTCATCATGGTTTTGGATCGAGTCAGAAGAAAAATCATGAACGTGTGCACGTACGGTCGACCGAGGAGCAGACATTGCGGACTGGGAATTGAGTCGAGTTGCTTCGAGTAAAAGCGTGATTTTAAGATCGTGGATAGCAGCGGCTTCGGCAACTGCTGTCCGTTACGGTGCTATTCGTCCCACCTGGATCCTTGACTTTGGCAAACTGTTCGCTTAGCTGGAAGCTGGAATAGCATGCCTGACACAATGCTGATTTAACAGTATGGTACTGTCAAGTGTTTTGGTGATCTACTTGCTCCCTGCCTCGTTGAACTAGGTTTTGAAAGATCCAAGGCAGAGCCTGAAATCTTTATCAAGCCTGGCAACAACAAACATAGGGAGCCAGTATATGAGCTCATATGCACATATGTTGACGACCTTTGCTTATGTATGGCCAATCCTGAAACCATTCTGTTAATCCTACAGTCTGAACCTTATAATTTCAAATTAAAGGGTTCTGGCCCAATGAACTTCCATTTGGGATGTGGTTTCGAAAGAGATGAACATGGTGTGCTCTGCATGAACCCCATCAAGTTCATCGAGAAAATGGAGGCCTCATATGAACAAATGTTTGGCTGCAAACCTACCACCAGATTCCATTCACCCCTTGCTGAGAATGATCACCCAGAGCTAGACTCATCATCATTCCTAAGTGATACTGATATCCAAAGGATCAAAGCATGATTGGCTCACTTCAATGGGTCATAGCTATTGGACGTTTTGATGTGCAGACTGCTGTTATGACATTGTCAAGCTTCCGAGTGCAACCCAGGGAAGGCCATCTCAATAGAGCCAAAAGAATCTACGGTTACATCTCCAAGCTTCAGCACTTCAAAATCAGATTCAGAGTGGGCGTACCCAATTTTGTACTCACTGAAGATACCAGTACAGACTGGTCCAATACCGTATATGGGGAGCACTCTGAAGACCTACCAAGCGATGCCCCTAAACCCCTGGGTAAGGTAGTTGTATTGTCTCATTTCTATGATGCAAACTTAATGCATGATATCCTAAGTGGTAAAGCTGTCACTGGCATCCTGCATTTCGCAAACAAGACCCCCATCATGTGGTTCTCCAAGAAGCAAGCAACATCTGAAACAGCCACCTTTGGCGCTGAATTTGTATCTGCTAGAACCTGCATCGAGCAAATTGTTGACATTCGTCAGTCATTCAGGTATCTTGGTACTAGAGTGCATGACACGTCCTAAGCATGGGGAGATAATGAAAAGATGATCCAAAGCTCCACATTCCCATATGCAAGGCTCCATAAGAGGCATCACATTCTTTCATATCACTATGTCAGAAGCATGATCGCTAGAGGCTTCATCCTCATGCAACATCTTGCAGGCAAGGATAATTGTGCTGATATCCTCACAAAGCATTGGGGACATTCAGTGGTGTATCCATTGCTCAAGCCTATCTTTCACTACTGTGGAAACACAGGTGATTTGTTACAGGACGATTGCATCGGATCTTATAGAATGCTTTCTCATGGACACATGGGGAGTATTAAATTCCTTTCATGTCCGGCGTAGTAGTATGTAACAATGGTACAATGGTATCTCATTCTTTACCCACACGCGTCCAGCTTGGTTGCACGCGAATCATAATGTTTAACGTTATGGACCAAATGGCTCAATCTGTGAGCAAAAATATCTCATTTGTTGACCAAATGGCTCGATCTTGCGAGCCTAGTATCTCATTATTGACCATATGGCTCGATCTTGCGAGCCAAGTATCTCATTATCGACCAAATGGCTCAGTCTTGCAAGCCAAACGATCGTCACTCGTACGATCGAATTATTCGATACTTAGAGACCGAAGAAAGAACACGTGTCAGATACTGGCATCTGCTATCTTCTGTTAAGTGTTCTGTTTTCAAGAAAAGACAGCAGAGGTTCGAAGCGCTGCTCACGAACCCTTTTTCTGCTGCACAAAATATGTATTGTATTAGCGGCAACACCGTATTTTGTCGTATAAAATATTCATACCGTGTTGTATTAGTGGCAACCCGGTCTTTAAAAGAGATACTTGCTCTCCAGCAAGAAACATCTCTTCATCTTATACTTTTAGATTATTTGATTATTCAACCTTAAACCTTGCACTGGACGCCCCTTTTGCGTCCCATTGTAGAACTACAAGCATAAGATCTAACTGATTGCGTTGGTTACCGATAGTCAGAATAGATCTGGTTGGATTAACATCCAATCGTAGTGGATATCAGAGAAATATTAGAACACAACAGACCAGCACCTCAACCGGCCTGCAGCTAAAGCTCCTGTTGCTCTTCTTTGCCTTTGGATTGAATCAGCTCAACAGCCAGTTTCAAAAGAAAATTAACAGGGAGACTATCACCTAGTATGGTAAATCCTCTGAGGCTGTCAGCTTCTCGCCTGTAGAGGTAGTAAGGGTGAATGTAAATATGATGTTGCTGTGCATGAGCAGTAATCTCTCTGTACCATTTCCTAACTTGGGGGTGCGTATCATCCTTTAGTTGTGGAAATCCTGAGAGGTTTGTCTCAAGCTGCTTCCTTTGACTTGTCAGAGGCTCTGGTAAGATCAAAGCAATCACCACTTCTAGTGATCAGACGCTGGTCATTTCTCCCACTGCCTAGGTTGTGTAGGTAGTAGTTTTGCCTGATGATCGTTTCGTTTCCGGATGAGTCGGTGTAGGTGATTGGAAAGTCTTTCATATCATCTCTGGTGAGGAAGTCATCTCTCCTGTAGTATTGTTCCTCGACTGGTGGTGGTAAGGTTGCTGGATTCCATGATAAGTCGAGTTACGCTTGGTGGTTGGCGCTGGCATTGTTGTTGTTGTTGCTGATACCACGTTTGGACAGTTTGTCAAGGAGGGCGCGTTGACCTTCTAGGAGTTCCATCATCTTTTCATCATAGATCCTGGCTTGAGGTGTTGTTGCTGGGATTCCTCCATCGTTGGCATCCTTTGCATTGGCATCGGCATCGTCGACGTCATTATTTGGTGGTGACTCGCCAGTGTATGCTTCCATGAATAGATCAGAACTCCATTTTTTTGTGAATCGCCAATGTGTAATGGTGAGTTCAATTACAACTGTGGGTTCTTCATTGGTGTTGGTTCAAATTGCGTGTTTCGCAGCTGCGTCAAATTCTTTCTTGTATCGCAATCGCTTGGTGGATCCGTTGTTTCTGACATGCTTGATAACACATTTGCTGAGGAGATTTGCAACGTGGCCTTTGGTAATCTCGTCCGGTGGTGGGTCTATCGGGTTGATAGCAATGGCTTTGGCAATGCAATTTAGGATGTGGAGTTGTGGATCCGGTGCTATTTCTAGTGGTCCTTCTTTGTCTTCATCTTCACGGGTTACAAAGAATTCTGAGAGTTCATCTTTGCCTATGAGGATTTCAGAGTAGGCTTTGTTGAGGGCCGTGGCTGCAGTTGGGTTGTTACCACTTGAAAATCGAAATTCGATTCCAAAGATTGGAGTCCAGTCAAATGGAGTTGGCATGGTTTCGGTATCTTGATATCGTCATTGTTGTTAATGGTAGTATTCGATTAACGTTTGATCGTCGTCCTCGTTCCAATC
>CM074783.1:28051612-28100122 GCA_037355745.1 Pseudo-nitzschia multiseries | reverse complement strand
GATTGTCCGTTGATTAAACCTTTGGATGAAATTAAGGAGTCGTCGTTGGCGTTTCTGTGGCAGCGTTCAATTCGATTGATTGATGAAGCTCGTTCGATCCGTTTGATACTGGTGAAGGAGATTCCGAATTAATCTGTTGTTGTAATTAACCGTGGTCAATTTACTTTGATTGTGGCGGTGTCCAGAACGTTCGTCGGAGAAACAATCGTTGTTGTCGCTTGTTAATTAACGTTGGAACTTGCTGGTCGTGGATCAGAAAAGAAGATTCTTGTAGAAGGATCGGTATCACACCCCTTGATTCACGAGCAGGGAGGTGAAAAGGAAAAGAGAGAGAGAAAGAATGAGACGAGGGGGGGAGGCCGAGAATGTGCCGCACAGGAAGCTAAGCACAGAATTTCCTCTGGATTTAACCGACAGTGGAGGTGCTGAACGGCCGGAGATAGGAGCGTAGCTTAAGGTATACACAAGTGCTCTTGCGGGACACGAGTGTGAGTTATAAGGGCTCTATAACCTGTTGTTACTCTAAAAATCTACCAAAGGTATATGATGTCAAAATTTAAAGAGATGTGAGCTCAGAGAGAGGCTCTTATTTTTACTACGTATTTTCACTGTATCGGGGCTCTCTGCTGTATTTTACATGGTAGAGATCTTCCCCGGTTATTTATTACCATTCTCGTACCGATACTGTTGTTGCTGTTGCTGCTATCACTCACTGCATTCGTGATAGCCTCAGTAGCCAGCCTACTTGTAGTACTGTATGTGCAATGCTTGTAGTTCATGGGTGTGTTGGTGGGTTAAGCAAATGCTAGAGGGGGAGCCGGGAACTCCAGCCTGTTGGTTGTTTTGCAGGCTGTAGTCCGGTCCCTTAGTTTGCTGTGCCCACACACACCGGCGCACAGCCTGGCTTAACAGCTTGGGCAGTTAAGCCTTTGGCTGTTAATCCTTTTCTGCGGGCGGGCGTGGTGGGCCAGTTTATTCTACTACTAATTGTTTTAGGAGCAAAAGAGTGAGCTGCTTGCTTGGATTTCCTTGAGGGATCCTTTACCGGCTTGTTCTAGTGCTAGCCTGTAATTTTTGTGGTTCCTTTTTGGGAGCTTTCCTTGCATACGAGGTCTTTTGGTTCGCAAGCGCAATTCATTCCTTCGGGCCTTTCAGTGATACAGTGACACAGTGATACAATCTTATCCCGGTGATACAGGGAATTCGTTCGTATTCTTTCTGGTAGGAAGTGTAGGCTTGCGCTTTTGCTGGTGAATCCTTTGCCGGCTTGTTAAGGCTACCCGAGGTTCAAAGCGTGTGCTTAGAAGCTGGTTTTTTTTTAGTGATACAGGGAAATCGATCGTATACCTTCTGGTAGGGTAATTTAGAAGCTGGTTTTTAGTGATACAGGGAATCGATTGTATCGAATCGTATTTCCTTCTTCTAGGGCGTGCCGTAGGCTTGCGCTTTGCTAGAGGAATCCTTTGCCGGGCTTGTTGAGGCTAAACTCGGGGGGGGTCGAAGCATGTGCTTAGAAGCTGGTTTCAGTGATAGTGAAATCTACTAGATTTCTACTAGGTTTTCCCCCCCGGTCTGGCCTGGCTCTCTCTACCGGTTGTAGGGAGTGCCACGTGGCACTACCATACTTTTTTCATCGGCTCGCTACATCAAACTATTTCACTCACTACATTCGTGATAGCCTCAGTAGCCAGGGCCTACTTGTAGGTACTGTCTATTGTGCAATGTTGTAGTTTTTCATGGTGGTGTTGGTGGGGTTAAGCAAATGCTAGAGGGGGAGCCTGGGAACTCCAGCCTGTTGGTTGTTTTTTGCAGGCTGTAGTACCGGTTTTCCCTTAGTTTGCTGTGCCCACACACCCCACGGCGGCGCCGCCCAGCCTGGCTTAACAGCTTGGGCAGTTAAGCTTCTTTGGCTGTTAAGCCTTTCTGCCATTGGGAGGGTTGGTTCAAAGCCTTGAGACAAACAGAATTGAACCCATTGATTCCAATGGGCATCCTTGCGCTTGGCATAGAGCTCAGTGACTGAAGCGCGCATGGTCTCCTGGATAGAGCCAAGATCAGAGCAGAATGCATGGGAGGCTGCAGGGGACATAAGATCCAGGGCAAGTCCTGGGGGTAGGTGGTGTTGAAATGATTGAGAAGGGCAGTGTCAGAGAGGTCAGAGCGAGAGAGCAAATCAGCCAGGTGATTCACAGGGCCAGGGATGTAATCCCTGAGGGGGACATATTGATGGAGCCGCTGGTGCAGGGACTGAATGCGCAGGAGGTAAGCCGCAGGCCCCTTGGTAGTCGTAGCGCCTTTCCTTTGCCAATAGACCGCTGCTGTGTTGTCATAGCAGTTGTGAGTGGTTCTGGATTGGACACAGGCAGCTTGGGCAAGGATGTCATTGTGGGCAATGGAACCAGCGAGCTCAAGGTCACTGTTGGTGATGGTGCCATTGGGGTTGTCAAAGGTGACTAATTGGGAGGAGACCCACTTGGGGAATGCATGCCTCCACATGATGGGCTGCACCGCGCCATTTGGAAGGGGGACAAAATGAACGCCCCCCATGCCCAGACCAGAGGCATCACAAGCGCCCATGGTGGCAGGGAAAGGATCTGGCACCAGTTCGGCAATGGAAGTAGGCCTGTTGGAGAGATCATTTGCCAGCCATTGGAAGTCGCGAAAGAAGCTATGGACGCGCTTGGTGAGGCGGAGGCGCTGCCTGCCCGGTTCCTGGTGTCGGAAGGCTTCTTGGAGGATGGAGAAGAGGCCAATGGCGCCAGGGATGGCAAGGGCCATCGACCGGAGTTCCCCAAGGACTTGGTGCCATTGTTTGATAGGGACATGGCGCTGGGTGGGGGAGATTGAATGAAGAATCTCCTGTAGGCGGTCCACTCGATGGGGAGGAAGGCTGATGGTTTTGTTGATGGAATCAATGAGCCAGCCCAGGATGACTTTCTTGGTGGTCCACCTGGCATCCCCTTGGCGCATTTTCTTGAGGGAGGCCGGTTCCTGTCGGAAGGGAGTGTCAGAGGCCTCCAGGGGCCAGAAGACTTTGTCCAGAGACTGGAAGAGCACCCTCTTGACGGCGCGTTGGGTCCATTGGTTGCCTTGCGCAAGGCCACAGAAGTCATCCACATAGACATCCCAGTATCGCACCGGCTTCTTGCTGGGAGTGGTACTATGAGGAGTGGGCAGATGGGGCACCCTAGGGGCAGTATCGGGAGGCGTGGGCGCCGGTGGTGCGGGGGGCTTATCTGGGGGAGCGGGAGGCGCGGCGGGCGTGGCTTCAGAGGGGAGAGCGGGAGGCGCGGCGGGCGTGGCTTCAGAGGGGAGATCCAGTCGATGGGGGGTGATCCTGGCCTCTGCCAGCCCTGTGGAGAGGGTGGCATTGGCCAAGTCTGCAATGGTTTCTGTACAGGCACAGAAGTTTGGTGGGCTGGATTTCCACCCCATTGGGTTGGTGAGGGGGATTCCAATGAGGGGTGGCTCGCCCTTCCGGGAAGGGAACAGAACTCCTAGCTTCATGGTGTCTTCTGGTTTCAACTGGACCCGGTAGAACCCATCAGCTAAGTCAATCTTCGACATGTAGACTGGGCCAAACCGAGGGTTCGCCCGGTGCAGCTTGGAGAGGAGCCGGGGCAGGGTGTGGCCAAATTGCATGGCTTCTGCTGGGGCTAGAGGGATGGTGCCTTGGTTAACTTCAGAGTAGGTGTAATCTGAGATCATTCGGGGGCGCCGGCCTCGCTGGGGGACTAGCCCCAGTGGACTGAGCCGGAGGTTTGGAAGGTCGTGGATGAGACGGGCAGGGAGGACAGTCCATTGTTGCTTGTCCATCATGTCGGCATACTCTTCCCGCAGGAAGTCAATGCCCTGGTGGGAAGATTGGTGAGGCCCCCTGGAGAGGGCACTGGCAATCCTGGCAGGGGTCCAAGGTTGGCCTGTCATGGAGGCCGGAGTGCCTTCTTCCCCAAAGTGGGCTAAGAGGAGGCTGGCTGGATGGGGGATATTACCCACATCTGGGTGGATGTCACCTTGTCCTCGGATTGTCCGGATGAAGTCCCCCCAGCTAGTGCTGTTGTTGTAGACATTGATAGCCCGGTTGACGTGCACGTCGAGCCTGTCAGTGGGGTACGGCAGCAGGGGGGTGACTTGGGGATCGGACCGAGGCACAGTGTTGCTGGGTGAAGAGGCCAGCAAGTTGCTGGGGGGAGAGGCCAGCGCGTCGCTGGACTTAGACAGGAGGGGGGGTGACTAGGGGCTCAGACCGAGGCACGAATGCTGCAGGGACTAGGAGCTCGATCCTAGGCAAAGCGGGGGGAAGTGACTAGGAGCTCGGGCCTAGGCGATGGGTTGGCCGGGACTATAGGAGGCCCGGTAGGGACTGTAGCAGGGACTAGGGACTTGGACGTTGGCCTTGGCAAGGGGGGAGTGGTGGGGGAGTCTGTAGAACTTGTAGAAATTTGGGAAGGCACAGGCGCTTCCAGGGAATCTGTAGAACTTGTAGACATTTGGGAAGGCACATACAAGTTGAGAGGGGTACATGCGCGCGCATGCTGTGTGTGCTTACCTAATTCATGTGTGATTCGTAAGTGAGGATTAGATTCGTGATTAGATGATGGATTGTTACTTAGGATGATCCCCCCAAGGCCCATGTGGGGTGGGGAGGGCTCCGCGCCCAATTGAGGGCGCGTGCCAACCGGTCAGGCATATGCCTCTTGGCACCATTGCCAGAGTAGATCTTGCTTGGTGGGAGTGATGGCCACGTGGTCATAGATGTGCTTGCAGCTGCTGAAGCAGGCACCCTTGATGTGCCACGAGTGACATCTCTCTTGGCCATCTGGTCTGGAGAGGGGGTCTTTCCCTTTGTCTCTCATAGCCTGGATGGCTTCCCTCATTTTTGCTGACTCCAGTTTCTTGACAATGGGATGGTTGCTGTCTTGCAGGCGGGAGTCCCGGTGTGGATTGGTGAGTCGTGTTTGTTGAGTCGTGGTACCTCCTGTTGGGTTGCGGACTGGTGGAACGTTGCCGGTCTTGTTGTTGTTGTTGTTGTGGTCCCCTCCCTTGGTAGTCGCCGCGGTTGTAGGCGATGGTGGAGGGTCCGGTCGTCGCAGTAGTCTCAGGGCAGCCACATTGGAGACATTGGGGAGCCAGTTGAGGTTCTGGCTCATCCTGAAGGTGTGGAAGTCCACCCCAAAGTCCGGGGAGGGAAGGATGGAGGCTGCTTCCTACTGCTCCTCAAGCCACCCCCTGACTCGGATTTGGAAGTAGTAGACCACAATGGCAGGGGTGAGGAATTCTCCCACCTCATCTGCAATTGCTCTTCGGAGGGGCATCTGCTGGATCTTGAGCCTGCGGAGGCCTTGTTGGTAGCTGGTGATGACATCATGGTTGAGTCCTAGGATGGTGGCTAGGACAGCCAGGTAGCTCTCCAGCTGGGTGGTGGCTTCAGTCCAGTTGACAGGGATGTAGGCCTTTGTCTTCTGGAGCTCCAGGGAGTCCTTCAAGGTGAGGGAGTTGCCTTCAGTGGAGATCATAGTGTCATATGCTGCCACAGTGGCGGCTGCCTCCTGCTCCCTTTTCAGGGTGGCGGCAGACCCACCTGGGGGTGTGAAAGTCATGGGGAGTATTCCATCTGCCACATCAAAGGGGTCAGTACCATGGAAGTTGCCATCCTGGAACCTCTTGAGAGCAGCAGTGGTAATTAGGGGGGGTTGGATCCCCAACTCAGATGCCCTGGCTGCCACTTGGCTTTGGAAGATCATGTGGGTCCTCTCGTGCTTGCTCTTTTGAGCCCAGGCCTGGTAGATGGGGGGGAGGTTCGCTTCCTCCTGTTTACCACAGAGCAGAAGCAAGCGCTGGGTGTACAAGGGGCCCCAAGTGGTCCTCACTGACTGTGATCGCTTGTGGTCCATATTCTCACTTAGCTTTAGTTGGTGGTCTGTGAGGGCCGTGACTGCTGCTGTGAGTGCCGGGTCACCAGGTGGATCCCAAGGTCGCTCCAATTCTGGCAGGTCCCGGTACATCACCTTGACCTTAATGTAGTTGGTAAGGCCTGTCTCACTTCGAAAGAATGGACCGGGCTGCAGGAGCTTGGGGCTGCCCCCGGGTTCTGTAGCTGTAGTCTCGGCCAACCTGAGAGTGTTAAACAGGGGGATGCAGGACTCCATTAGCCCCGCCCTGTTAAGCTGAGGATGGAGGACCTCCATGGCTTGTTTTGGAGAGAGCCCCTTTCCCAAGAGAAAATGCACCAACTCAAAGGGAATGAAGAAAGACTTGTGGGCCCGTATCAACTTGGAGTGGGCGGTCCCCTCTGGTATCACTGGGATGGACAGTCTTGCTGGGTGCGCCTCCAACTCTGCCAGATGATGATCCAGGGTTAGCACCCAGGTGGCTATGGTGGGGGACAGCATGGCTGAATCTACTAGCACCAGTTCCCCAGCTTCCCCTTCATTGTCGTCCAAGTACCCAAAGGCCTTGTTTTATTAAATTCCTTTCGTGTCTAAGTTGGTAGAGGTACGAGATCAAAAATAATGAGACCTCGGAATTTACCGGGCTCATTCTTACGACCAATATTCGATACTTAACTGGAGGAGAAGAATCGATCGTCAATACCGAGCTCATTCTTACGATCGAGTTCGATACTTAGTGATCCAAGAAAGAACACATGACAGATGTTAGCATATGCTACCTTCTGTTAAGTATCTTGTTTTCAAGAAAAGACAGCAGAGGTTCGGAGCCCTGCTCACGAACTTGTTTTCTTGCTGTACAGAATACCGTACGTGTTGTATTAGCGGCAACACAATATTCTCCGTAACACGGTATTCCACCGTATATTTGTAACGTATTGTGTTGTATTAGCGGCAACACGATCTTTAAAAGAGATACTTGCTCTCCAGCAAGAATCATCTCTTTATCTCATACTTTTAGATTATTTGATTATTCAACCTTAAACCTTGCACTGGACGTTCTTGCGTCCTACTGTAGATCTACAAGCCTAAGATCTAACTGATTGCGTCGATTTGTCGATAGTCAGAATAGATCTGATTGGATTAGCATCCAGTTGTAGTGGATATCAGAGAAATATTAGAACACAACAGACCGGCACCTCAACCGGCCTGCAGCTAAAGCTCCTATTGCTCTTCTTTGCCTTTGGATTGAATCAGCTCAACAGCCAGTTTCAGAAGGAAAATAACAGATTAACAGTCGCAAGCTTGTTGAAGCTTGCAAAAGAAGAAGGAGCACCCGTCGACGACAATCCGACAGCAGATCATCGAACGATCAACTACGGGCAACGATCGATAGTTCTCTGATCCGATTACATAACAAAGACCAAACGGACAAGCCGAAGTCTTTAATAGAAGCCCATTGCATTGGACACGCCAATAGCAATTTCTCCATCCAAGGACCGCATTCACGCGGATACAAGAAACGATCCGGTCACACGACAAAGACGATACATTGGAGACGCTAGCAGCGTTACAGTCAACACTGGATCCATTCTCTCATGCCCGACATCCCTGTCGCCGCCAGAACGCGAAGCAGGTCGACAGGACGAAGCAGGTCCACCGGATTCCAAACACTCCAACCTGGGAGCGCTGCAACCACATCCCTACTGCCTACAAACGACATGGTCGACCCACAGGACAGGTTGCACGACAATGAAGAAGAGAGCACACCTATCGAACACCTCTTCCCATCGTTTGACCAACCACTAGCCACCTTCTTGCATGAAACCTTTGACATACCGAAGGAACAAAATGACGCCCTGTGCGAGGCGCTCATTGCTGGAAGGCTCAAGACATGGTTAGACTTCTTGTACATCGAGAACATTGGAGATCTAGCTTTCCTCAAAGGGGGCGTAAGAACACCAATTTATCGACATGTACAGATGTCCATACAGCAAGTCATCGACTTCGGGCAACATCTCACAGCACAAGGACTAGACTCGGAGGATAGAACCCATTATACCAAGGACGCCTTTAAGAGCTACTGTCGTGGGGCTGTCAGAGCCAGAAGAGAATCTGGAACGGATATTGAAATCATCACCACGCGCAACAGCACCGGCACACCTTGACGACAACAAGAAAGATCCTCCAAGCCCATCGAACAGCTTAGATATGAATCCTGGACCAAGAAATCAAGGGATGAAACCACTTTTCCAACCCTGCAAAATGATGCACGGTTTGAGCGCTGGCTTGTCAAATTCAAAGCAAAGCTGGAAACATCTGACATAGATACTCATACATTTCTCGATCCAAACTGGCCTGATATACCACTCGTCGGGTATGAAAAAGCTCTCCATGACAAGCAATGTGCTTTCTTCTGGACTCTCATCCTACATGCCCTCCAGAGTGATCTCTCCTACTCCTGCGTGCTCAGCCATACCTCCTCAAGAGATGGCAGACAAGCCTTCTTTGATTTTGTGTCATTGCATGACAGATCCAAATCCAAAGTATATGACACTTCCATTGTGATGCAACAACTATTGGACATTGACTTGAGGACATGGAAAGATACCAAAGTCAAGTTCATCACCCAGTGGTTTGCCCAGTTGGAACACCTCAACACACTACGCGATCCACAGAGGCCACTTGATTTTGATACTGTCAAAACACACCTTTGCAAGGCCTGTAGTAGCAGCTTCCAACTCAGTGAACAGTTCTACAAAGTTGACGATCCCCCTGCAGCACAGGATTTGATTAAATTTAGACAACATGAAGCTGTTGCCATCAGTGAATTGAAAAATATCCTCCTCCTTGAAGCAACCAGACTGGATTCCCAGGCATCACTGTCCCAACCTCGAAATCGAATGTCTGTCAAGGCCAATACTCATGATCTATCCTCTGTGACACAATCCACATATTCTGCTATCACTGACGACTCGGTCTCATATTTACCTCCTATTGATTTTGATGGTGACTACCAAGACTACGCTGTTTACAAGGCTGGAAGAACACCAGACCCAACCACAAGACTGCCATCTGCCGTTTGGAAAACTCTCTCCAAGCATGGTATGAAGCACTGGCTTGGCTTCACAGCTGATGACAAGAAGCGCCTAGTTGCCTGCCTTAAGTCTGAGCTACTTGATGCTGCATTACTACCAGATCCCAATTCTAGCAAACCAATCACACGTCGGGCCTATGAACACCATACTGTCGAGCAGGACCCCTCACCTGCTGCTGAGCAGGTCCTATCGCCTGCTGACGAAAGCTCGGTCAGATCTGCGTTCCATGCATCACTTGGTGTATACAAGTCATCTTCTCAATCCGATACCAGGCCTCTCAAGTCTTCTGTTTCTCCTGCACACCCAGCTCGATTTCTTGCAGACAACCCTGATATACTTTACAAGAAAGAAGGCAATGTCTATGTCCCTGTTGAACAAACTTCCCGATCTGTGAACTTTCACTATTGGGCATCACTGGACCGTGAATCTCCTGTTTCACCAGCAAACCCCGTCGCTACTTATCACTCTAGCAAAACTGCTGTATCCACACCTGGTTCTGCTATGGTTGACAGAGGTGCAAATGGGTGTATCATCGGAAATGACGCATGTCTCATCTCTAAAGATATTCCCCCAAGATATGTCAACGTAACTGGTATAAACAATCACCAAATCCAGAACATCCCTATTGCAACATGCGGCGCCTACTCTGTCTCCAACAGAGGACCTGTCATTATCATCTTTCATGAGAGCGCATACACCGGACAACACCCATCTATCTTGTCTTCCCCTCAGATGGAAGCATACCACTTGATCGTGGATGATACCTCTATCAAGACAGGCGGAACCCAAGTCATTACCACTACTGATGGCCATGTCTTCCCACTCAGTATATGCCATGGCTTACCTTATCTTGCTATGCACAAGTATACCAGTGCAGAATTTGTTCTTCTTCCCCACATCATCATGACAAGTGATCAGCATTGGAACCCATCTGTACTGGATAACGCATATACCCCCCAGGATGATACCTTCATTCAGAAATACCCGCCTCTTGCCACATCACTTCCATATCCAGATTATGATGAATTTGGCGCACTTAGGGATATCAACATTGGCACATCTTCTACAGTCACCTCATTCTTGTCCAATTGCACTACCTCATCCCTCCAGGCTTTGGATGTTTCTGATACTTCATTTTGGCTTAGCCCCACTGATTATATCCATCAGGAAATCCTCAGTCGGTGCTCTAATCAGTCTCCTTCCACCTCCATTACCGGTGCCGCCCATGTTCAGTCACCCACTGACATTGATTACTTGTCCCTCAAGCCATTCTTTGGATGGATTTCCCTTGATCGTATCAAGGCCACCTTCACCAATTCCACACAGTACGGCTCACTCTCCATTAGTCCAGATGGTAACATATTCAAACAATTCCAATCACCACAGCCGGCCATGAATGTCCGACCTTTCAATGATGATGTCCTCTCTGATGTTGTATATTCAGATGCCCCTGCCGTCAATGGTGGCTCCAAAATTGCTCAAGTTTTCTTTGGGCGCAAATCTCATATCATTCATGTTGAAGCAATGAGGACTACTGCTGACTTTCTTCCTTGTCTCCAAAATTTTGTTCGGCAATGGGGTAGACCACTCAGACTGCTCTGTGATCATGGGTCCTACCAGTCCAGCAAATCTGTTCTTGACTACCTCAAGATGATGTGGATTGGTTTATGGCAAAGTGAACCATACCATCAACACCAAAACCTCTTCGAACGTCGGTACCAGACCTTCAAACGCATTGTCAATAGAATTATGGATCGCACGGGCACTCCACCACACCTCTGGCTTCTATGTATGACATACGTTGGTCCCCTCATGAATCATTTGTCTGATCCCACTCTATCTGACAAACAGCCTTTCTATATTGCTACTGGTATCATTGGTGACATCAGCCCCTACCTCAGTTTCTTTTGGTTTGAACCTGTCTATTACAAGACTCCTGACACACAGTTTGGTTCTCAGACCACTGAATGCCTTGGACATTTTGTTGGCATTGCCGAGCATGTTGGCAATAGCTTATGTTTCACCATCTGGGATCCCATCACCAATAAGCTCCTCGACCGCTCTGGTGTACGCACTGCTTTAACTCCCGAGCATCGCAACAAACGCGCCGGCTTGTTCACTGATGATGGCTTTCTTGCATGGCGCAAGGCCAAAGATGCTTCCATCACTCCTAAATCTTCTGGTGATAGTCCCTCCTTTCGACATCCTACACCACCCCGTTCAGTCACAGCATCACCTCCTCTGCGCATCCCACAGCCATCCTTGCCTACCTTTCTTTATTCCAAGGTTCCTAATACCCGAAGCTATGTCCCTTCCCCAATCCCTACCAACTATGGGGAGATTCTTGATGGCCCTCCAACCCCTCACATCTTCAGCAAAACCCCTGATGGCGTCCCTGTTACTGAAGATGATTTTGGCCCCCCTGAGCTAGCATATTTTGATGTTAGTGAAGCCACACCTCCACCCATCAATCCTGCTACCCCATCTGTTGGCCCATCTGAAGTAGTTGTTACTGATGAAGAAGGCAATGCCCAATTTGACGATGATGGCACACCCATCACCATCCCTGCTATCCCTGTTGCTGAATTGCAAGGCCGATCTTTTCTAATGGCCCTCCATGATGGCACACAGAAAAGAATGACAGTTGTTGACATTGAAAACAGTCTTGAGCAAAACAACGACTTCATCAAGTTCAAGTGCAAACATATGGACGATGAACTTGAAGATATCATAGCCTACAATGATGTCATGAATTACATCCACAGGGATGTAACTCAAGAAGATGGCAAACTTTGGTCTTTTCAACGCATACTTGGTCATCAAGGTCCCCTCGACAACAAGCACCCACAATACAAAGGTTCCAAATACAACCTATGGATTGAATGGGAGAATATGGAAAGGACATACGAACCCCTATCCAACGTAGCTACCGATGACCCGGTCACTGTAGCCAAATATGCAAAAGACAACAACATGCTTGATAAACCTGGCTGGAAACATCTCAAACGCATTGTTTCACTCGCTCGAAGAACCAAGAAACTAGACAGGCTAATCCACCAAGCCAAGCTTCGCTCCTTCCGCACTGCTCCTCAGTATCAATATGGATTCAAGGTACCTCGAAATCATGAAGAAGCCATCCAGTTTGATACAGCAAATGGCAACACCAAATGGCAGGATGCCATAGCGCTGGAAATGTCACAGCTTCAAGAGTATGACACCTTTATTGACAAAGGTATCTACAAGGCTAGCAATATACCCATTGGCTTCCAACAAATCAAGGTCCACATGATTTATGCAGTCAAGCACGATGGACGACACAAAGCCCGGCTAGTTGCAAATGGTAATCTCACTGAAGCTCCCATTCACAGTGTGTATGCAGGAGTTGTTTCACTTCGAGGCTTGCGCATGTGCCTATTCCTTGCTGAACTGAATAGCTTAGAAGCATGGGGAACCGACATTGGGAATGCATACCTAGAAGCTGTTACCTGTGAGAAAGTATGCATCAAGGCTGGTGCTGAATTTGGATCACTAGAGGGTCACCTACTAGTGATTTACAAGGCTCTATATGGACTTCGATCATCTGGCAAGTGTTTTGGTGATATGCTCGCTGCCTGCCTCATTGAACTAGGTTTTGAAAGATCCAAGGCAGAGCCTGAAATCTTTATCAAGCCTGGCAACAACAAACATGGGGAGCCAGTATACGAGCTGATATGCACATATGTTGACGACCTTTGCTTATGTATGGCCAATCCTGAAACCTTTCTGGTAATCCTACAGTCTGAACCTTATAATTTCAAATTAAAGGGCTCTGGTCCAATGAACTTCCATTTGGGATGTGGTTTCGAAAGAGATGAACATGGTGTGCTATGCATGAACCCCATCAAGTTCATTGAGAAAATGGAGGCCTCATATGAACAAATGTTCGGCTGTAAACCCACCACCAGGTTCCATTCACCCCTTGCTGAGAATGACCACCCAGAGCTAGACTCATCATCATTCCTAAGTGATACTGATATCCAAAAGTATCAAAGCATGGTGGGCTCACTCCAGTGGGTCATTGCCATTGGACGTTTTGATGTGCAGACTGCTGTTATGACCTTATCAAGCTTTCGCGTGCAACCTAGGGAAGGCCATCTCAATAGAGCCAAACGAATCTGCGGATATATTTCCAAGTTTTGTCATTTCAAAATCAGATTCAGAGTGGGCATACCAGATTTTGTACTCACTGAAGGCAACAGTACAGACTGGTCCAATACCGTATATGGGGAGCACTCTGAAGACCTACCAAGCGATGCCCCTAAACCCCTGGGGAAGGTAGTTGTATTGTCTCATTTCTATGATGCAAACTTAATGCATGACATCCTAAGTGGTAAAGCTGTCACTGGTATCCTGCACTTTGCAAACAAGACCCCCATCATGTGGTTCTCCAAGAAGCAAGCGACATCTGAAACAGCCACCTTTGGCGCTGAGTTTGTATCTGCTAGAACCTGCATTGAGCAAATTGTTGACATTCGACAGTCCTTCAGGTATCTTGGTACTAGAGTACACGACACATCCTACACATGGGGAGACAATGAAAAGATGATCCAAACCTCTACATTTCCATATGCGAGGCTCCACAAGAGGCACCACATTCTCTCATATCACTATGTTAGAAGCATGATCGTAAGAGGCTTCATCCTCATGCAACATCTTGCAGGCAAGGATAACTGTGCCGACATCCTCACCAAGCACTGGGGACACTCAGTAGTGTATCCTTTACTCAAGCCCATCTTCCACTATTGTGGAAACACTGGTGATTTGCTACAGGATGACTGCATCGGATCTTAGAGTATGCTTTCGCGTGGACACATGGGGAGTATTAAATTCCTTTCGTGTCTAAGTTGGTAGAGGTACGAGATCAAAAATAATGAGACCTCGGAATTTACCGGGCTCATTCTTACGACCAATATTCGATACTTAACTGGAGGAGAAGTATTAAATTCCTTTCGTGTCTAAGTTGGTAGAGGTACGAGATCGAAAATAATGAGACCTCGCGAGTTACTAGACTCATTCTTACGATCGAGAATCGATACTTAACTGGATGAGAAGAATCGATCGTCACTCAAGTTCTATACTTAGTGACCCAAACAAGAGCGCATGCCAGATATTAGCATATGCCATATTCTGTTAAGCGTCTTTGTTTTCAAGAAAAGACAGCAAAGGTTCGAAGCGCTGCTCACTTGTTTATCTGCAAAATACGTGTTGTATTAGCAGCAACACGGTATTTCCCTGTAACGCGGTATTTTACCGTATATTTGTAACAAAGTGCTGTATTAGCGGCAGCACGAGCGATATCTTGCTCTCCAGCAAGATACATGGCTCATACTTTTAGATTATTTGATTATTCAACCTTAAACCTTGCACCGGACGCCTCCTTTGCGTCCCTTTTGTAGAACTACAAGCCTAAGATCTAACTGATTGCGTCGATTGGTCGATAGTCAGAATAGATCTGATTGGATTCGCATTCAGTCGTAGTGGATATCAGAGAAATATTAGAACACAACAGACCGGCACCTCAACCGGCCTGCAGCTAAAGCTCCTGTTGCTCTTCTTTGCCTTTGGATTGAATCAGCTCAACAGCCAGTTTCAAAAGGAAATTAACAGATTAACAGTCGCAAGCTTGTTGAAGCTTGCAAAAGAAGACGACAAGTAAAAGCACTCGACGCCGACGACAATCCGACAGCAGATCCGAATTTTTGTTACGAAAACAAAACAACAACACAAAGTCAACGAATTTACGTTCTCGATACAAGAAATCTGCGGCGTTGGTCTACAGCAACAAACGCAGGAAACGGATTTTCGTTGCCTCTCGCAGCGTTACAGTCATTAGACCCATCCTCTCATGCCGGACATCCCCGTCGCCGCCAGAACGCGAAGCAGATCGACGGGACGAAGCAGGTCCACGGGATTCCAAACACTCCAACCCGGAAGCGCTGCAACCACATCCCTACTGCCTGCAAACGACATGGACGACCCGCAGGACAGGTTGCATGACGATGAAGAAGAAAGCACACCTATCGAACACCTCTTCCCATCATTTGACCAACCACTAGCCACATTCTTGCATGAAATCTTTGACGTACCAAGGGAACAAAATGACGCCCTGTGTGAGGCTCTCATTGCTGCAAGGATCAAGACATGGCTAGCCTTCTTGTACATCGAGAACATTGGAGACTTAGTTTTCCTCGAAGGCGGAGTAAGAACCCCAATTTATCGACATGTACAGACGTCCATACAACAAGTCATTGACTACGGCGAGCATCTCACAGCACAAGGACTCGACTCAGAGGATAGAACCCAGTATACCAAAGACGACTTTCGCAGCTACTGTATTAGTGCTGTCAAAGCCAGAAGAGCATCTGGAACGAACATTACAATCACTAGCGCCGGCACGCCTCGACGACAACAGGAAAGATCCTCCAAGCCCATTGAACAGCTTAGATATGAATCCTGGACCAAGAAATCAAGGGATGAATCCACCTTTCCCATCCTGCAGAATGATGCAAGGTTTGAACGCTGGCTTGTAAAATTCAAGGCAAAGCTGGAAACGTCTGACATAGATACTCGCACATTCCTTGACCCAAGCTGGCCTGATACACCGCTCGTCGGGTATGAAAAAGCTCTCCATGACAAGCAATGTGCTTTCTTCTGGACCCTTGTCCTACATGCCCTCCAGAGTGATCTCTCCTACTCCTGCGTGCTCAGCCATACCTCCTCAAGAGATGGTAGACAAGCCTTCTTTGACTTTGTGTCATTGCACGACAGATCCAAATCCAAAGTATATGATACCTCCATCGTGATGCAACAACTATTGGACATTGATTTGAGAACGTGGAAGGATACCAAGGTCAAATTCATCACCCAGTGGTTTGCTCAGTTGGAATATCTCAACACACTACGCGATCCGCAAAGGCCACTTGATTTTGATACTGTCAAAACGCACCTTTGCAAGGCCTGTAGTAGCAGCTTCCAGCTCAGTGAACAGTTCTATAAGGTTGATGATCCTCCTGCAGCACAGGATTTGATTAAGTTTAGGCAGCATGAAGCCGTTGCTATCAGTGAATTGAAAAATACCAGAACTTTCATTTGGGATGTGGATTCGAAAGAGATGAACATGGTGTGCTCTGCATGAACCCCATCAAGTTCATCGAGAAAATGGAGGCCTCGTATGTACAAATGTTTGGCTGCAAACCTACCACCAGATTCCATTCACCACTTGCTGAGAACGACCACCCAGAGCTAGACTCAACATCCTTCCTAAGTGATCCTGATATCCAAAAGTATCAAAGCATGATTGGTTCACTTCAATGGGTCATAGCTATTGGACGTTTTGATGTGCAGACTGCTGTTATGACATTGTCAAGCTTCCGAGTACAACCTAGGGAAGGCCATCTCAACAGAGCCAAAAGAATCTATGGTTACATCTCTAAGTTTCGACACTTCAAAATCCGATTCAGAGTGGGCATACCAGATTTTGTACTCACTGAAGGTACCAGCACAGACTGGTCCAATACAGTGTATGGGGAGCACTCCGAGGACCTCCCTAGTGATGCTCCTAAACCCATGGGTAAGGTAGTTGTGTTGTCTCATTTTTATGATGCAAACCTAATGCATGACATCCTAAGTGGCAAGGCTGTCACTGGCATCCTACATTTTGCAAACAAGACCCCTATCATGTGGTTCTCCAAGAAGCAAGCAACCTCTGAAACAGCTACCTTTGGCGCCGAATTTGTGTCTGCTAGAACATGTATTGAGCAGATTGTTGACATTCGACAGTCATTCAGATATCTAGGTACTAGGGTACACGACACATCCTACACATGGGGAGACAATGAAAAGATGATCCAAACCTCTACATTCCCATATGCGAGGCTCCACAAGAGGCATCACATTCTATCATATCATTATGTCAGAAGCATGATAGCTAGAGGCTTCATCCTCATGCAACACCTTGCGGGCAAAGATAATTGTGCTGATATCCTCACAAAGCATTGGGGACACTCGGTGGTGTATCCTTTACTCAAGCCCATCTTTTACTACTGTGGAAACACTGGTGATCTATTGCAGGATGACTGCACCAGATACTAGAGGATGCTTTCATGTGGACACATGGGGAGTATTAAATTCCTTTCGTGTCTAAGTTGGTAGAGGTACGAGATCGAAAATAATGAGACCTCGCGAGTTACTAGACTCATTCTTACGATCGAGAATCGATACTTAACTGGATGAGAAGAATCGATCGTCACTCAAGTTCTATACTTAGTGACCCAAACAAGAGCGCATGCCAGATATTAGCATATGCCATATTCTGTTAAGCGTCTTTGTTTTCAAGAAAAGACAGCAAAGGTTCGAAGCGCTGCTCACTTGTTTATCTGCAAAATACGTGTTGTATTAGCAGCAACACGGTATTTCCCTGTAACGCGGTATTTTACCGTATATTTGTAACAAAGTGCTGTATTAGCGGCAGCACGAGCGATATCTTGCTCTCCAGCAAGATACATGGCTCATACTTTTAGATTATTTGATTATTCAACCTTAAACCTTGCACCGGACGCCTCCTTTGCGTCCCTTTTGTAGAACTACAAGCCTAAGATCTAACTGATTGCGTCGATTGGTCGATAGTCAGAATAGATCTGATTGGATTCGCATTCAGTCGTAGTGGATATCAGAGAAATATTAGAACACAACAGACCGGCACCTCAACCGGCCTGCAGCTAAAGCTCCTGTTGCTCTTCTTTGCCTTTGGATTGAATCAGCTCAACAGCCAGTTTCAAAAGGAAATTAACAAGAAGAATCGATCGTCAATACCGAGCTCATTCTTACGATCGAGTTCGATACTTAGTGATCCAAGAAAGAACACATGACAGATGTTAGCATATGCTACCTTCTGTTAAGTATCTTGTTTTCAAGAAAAGACAGCAGAGGTTCGGAGCCCTGCTCACGAACTTGTTTTCTTGCTGTACAGAATACCGTACATGTTGTATTAGCGGCAACACAATATTCTCCGTAACACGGTATTCCACCGTATATTTGTAACGTATTGTGTTGTATTAGCGGCAACACGATCTTTAAAAGAGATACTTGCTCTCCAGCAAGAATCATCTCTTTATCTCATACTTTTAGATTATTTGATTATTCAACCTTAAACCTTGCACTGGACGTTCTTGCGTCCTACTGTAGATCTACAAGCCTAAGATCTAACTGATTGCGTCGATTTGTCGATAGTCAGAATAGATCTGATTGGATTAGCATCCAGTTGTAGTGGATATCAGAGAAATATTAGAACACAACAGACCGGCACCTCAACCGGCCTGCAGCTAAAGCTCCTATTGCTCTTCTTTGCCTTTGGATTGAATCAGCTCAATAGCCAGTTTCAGAAGGAAAATAACATGTTTTTGTTGGGGCTGTGTTGTGTTGAGCCAAGGGCCCCGGGTACTTTTGAAGGCCATGTGTGCACCAATCGGAGGCAGTGCAGGCCTTGGGACGAGTCAGCTACAAAGATCCCCAGCGCGCCCACAGCCTCCTCAGCCTCAAAGAGGTTGAGTAGATGTTCCAAGAGGACCTGGGGGGGGGGGGGGGGGGGGGGGGAGGCCAGAGTGAAGTAGCTAAAGATGGTCGAGTATGGAGGCCTTGTTGCGCTCTGCCGTGCTCCCAAAGGGGCTTGGGGTAGTCCGGAAGTACTCCGAGTAGGTAACCATCGGAGCCGCCAATCGATAGATTCGCGGATGGATGGACGCTTGGAGGTCTGTCTACTCGCTGCGGGGAGACGTCGTCGCTGGTATCACGGTCGGGCCTATTGTAAGGTGACAAGGGGGAGCGGCTATAGTGTGAGTGTGTTAGTAAGAGCAGACTGACTGTGTTGAGGCGCTGGTGGTACGGCTAGTCTCGATGAGACACTAGTACTCCGGCGTTGGATCGTCGATTCGCTAGTGTGACTAGGGCGTTGGATCGTCGATTCGCTAGTGCGACTAGTCTCGATAGGGATGACTATCGAATCGGTAGGCTTGTACGGGTACAATAGTAGGGATGACTATTGGACCTGGACGTGTAAACCAGTTTATTCTACTACTAATTGTTTTAGGAGCAAAAGAGTGAGCTGCTTGCTTGGATTTCCTTGAGGGATCCTTTACCGGCTTGTTCTACTAGTGCTAGCCTGTAATTTTTGTGGTTCCTTTTTGGAGCTTTCCTTGCATACGAGTCTTTTGGTCGCAAGCAATCCATTCCTTCCGGCCTTTCAGTGATACAGTGACACAGTGATACATCTTATCCGGTGATACAGGGAATCGTCGTATTCTTTCTGGTAGGGTTAGAAGCTGGTTTTAGTGATACAGGGAATTGATTGTATCGATCGTATTCCTTCTGGTAGGGCGTGCCGTAGTAGGCTTGCGCTTTGCTGGAGGAATCCTTTGCCAGGTTTTCCCCCCCGGTCTGGCTCTCTACCGGTTGTAGGGAGTGCCACGTGGCACTACCATTACTTTCATTCGGCTCGCTACATCAATTGCTGTATTAGCGTCGTGTCGGTCTTACCGTATCGGTCATTTGGTGGTATCGGTCATTTATGTTGTTAAGTAATCTGTTCGATGGGGCGTATGCTTGTTCGTGGTATATATGCTAGATATGAGGCCCATTTGGAATCGGTATTGATTTTCTTGATTGCAATAACAAGTAATTTCCTCACGGGATATCAAGTATATTCTTTTGAATGTACTTATGGATTCCAAGTGTTCACTTATTGGTCAGGTCTTTGGATATGTCTTGTTTTTTCTAACCGATTACTCTCTTTTGTTTGTACTAGTCCTAAGTGATATCGTTTTTACCACTTAGGGATTTTCATGTAGTGGAGGTGCACACACAGTGCGTTTGATTCTAAGACGGTCGTTGTTTGTTTCGTTTTTGTCGGCTTTTCCATTCGAATTTGATGCCGACAAAGTCCGCATTTTTCGCCGGTGACAACAAAGTTTATAATTATTTTACATTCTTCAGTCTCAAAACATACCTGTACCGTACGGTACGAGTTTGTGTGTTAATGACGAAGAGACAAAGTAGGGCTACGTAGAATTTGTACTGTAAGCAAAACCTTGAATTAACACTCATGATTTAAATTGGTCTCATGACTGATTCAGCACCTCTATCTTCACTCCGAATCGAAATTTCGCTTCGAATCGAAATTTCCGAGACGATTTTTTGCACCTCTATTGCAGAAAAAACTCGAAACTCCTCTCACTTCTTTCCTTCCTAATCCATCTAATTGCAACTGAATAACAAACAAATAACAGATACTAAATTAACTAATTCAATTGCACCACACTGGGGGGGGATCGTTGCCGTCGTCGTCGTCGTCGTCGTTGAAGGGGCGAAAGAACAACAAGAAGAAAGGGCAAAAAACGACGACGACGACGACGTCGTCATCATCGACGCCGCCCCATTACACTGCTCTAAGCTCCAAATCGCGCGTCACTTCCATGCCCCTTGTTGCTTGCATCCTTTTAATGTATTCAATCTTCCCATCATCCAGGGCTGCTATCTCCAGCATCTCTGGAGTCACCTCCTTAATTGTTTGAACACACTTCTCTAATTTCTCTGCCATTGCCTTTCCCAAGAGTGTTTCTTTCATGGTGATCTCTGCTTTCTCCAGCCGCTGCAACTCAGCGCCATCGCGCTCCTCACTCCACTCCACCGCGCCCACCGGCGGATCATCCTTAGCTTTCACTAGAGCAGCAACAACATGTTCTTTTTTCATTCCAGCAGCAACCCTCTTTCCAAACTTCCAATCATATATCACTTTCAAATCTTGCACCGCTAGTCTAGCAAATTCGCCCCCACACTTTGCAACTAAGGCCTCAGCTGCTCCCTTTTTCTTTGCAAAAGCAGCCGCGCGTGCCTTTGCAGTCTTCAGCATCGCGATTTTTTTCATACGTTCCTTCAACACTTTCGCTTTCCAAACATCCTTGGAGTTAGTGACGAATCCACCGGTGATACGGAATTTCTGTCCTGCCGTATTTGCTTTTGCCAATTTCAATATCCGCTCATTCGAACCCGGTTTAGTAGATGCAATCTTCTCTTTCTCGTTGTTTCGTGGCGCCTTCGCAGCAAATGCATCGCCTTTCAAACCGTAATTGTTGAGATAGTTTACTGCGTTGCTGTTGCGAAGTTCGAGGTCAAGTAACTTTGCCGTCATTGGATCCGCTGTAAGGTCTACAGAACCACCATTCTGTACCGTCACCTCGTGAGCTATATTGTGATTCCCTAGACAACTGCGTGTGAAAGGGACGATACCAATGTGGCGCCAGATAGCCTTTGATTTTTCCACAGAAAATGCGTCGTGAAATGCGCGGTGCAAAGTGACGTAACCTCCGTTCTCGTCGTCCACCTCGCGTCCCCCAAATACAAGCCGCGGAATATCGTGAGCGCGCATGGTAAGCCGTTTTGCACGGCGCGAGTTGTTCAACATCGTCTTGTTTTGGCGAAACATGGTTTTAAATGGTCCGTAGTTCTGGTCTGTTGGTTGCCAAATATGTGTTGTATTCGGAACTCCAGTAAGTAGGTAGAGGCCTTCAGGGGCTGTAATAATTTGCAACTCATCGTCTTCCCGTCCTGGACCCGAATCAACCAACATCACTACTCGCTTTCCAGGTACGGGTGCCAGATCCGGAAATAATGGCATGTATGCATCCTTCACTACCTTTGTAAACTCAGTACCATCCATCCCCGCACTAGCATTACAATTCACTGTAGTCCACCGCTCGGTTGGTTCGTTGAACCCCCATGTTCCAATTACCGAATTATGTTCGAGCTCTTCCAAAAACGAATCCTGAATCCGCTTGTTCGAATCATCTTTAGCCATACTTTTCAACTGAAAATGGGGGGGCATGGGATCTCCAGAAGCGCAACTACCACAGAGGAGTGTTATGCGGTGACTGCTTTTATTGGCACGGTTTGCTCCCACAGGAAGATCCCTGCTGCTAGGTCCGTACTGGGTGACAGGACGTCCGCCAGACTTTGTCGTCGTTGTGTCCAGTGATAGCCCCGTTTCGTCCACATTGATTATCCGACGAAGTTGTTCAGGGGGGAAATACAGCTCTCCTTCGTGTCCCCCTGTGATCTCCTCCTTTGTTGGCAACCGTGCAAAGCCCATCAGAAGGAAAAAATCTTTTAGGGTTGTAAACCATTGATTAATATTTTTATGACTTCCGTACGTCGCACGCCGTTCCTCCATCTGCGAATTCAGGTTAGATACTTCCACCCCATCTGCAAACCGTGATTGCAGCCTTCTGAATAACGAAACAGGATCAGTCAGTGGCGCTGGAATGACACCGTTAGTAATGCACGCTGTGACCTTTTGTAGGAGCATCTGACGATCCGGTTTGTCCTTCATCTGTGCCGCAGTCAATGCAACGAATGTTGTGAGCGCTTCGGCAAGCGCATCCTCCACCATTTTTGGAAGGATTGGTGGACGTCCCTTGCGTGGTGGACCAGTGAGTCCGTCGCGAACATGGTTTCGCAATGTATTTGAATTGATGTTTGTACCGTATGTTGTATTTACGGCGTCACAGATAACCGTTGCTGGGATGCGTGACACTCCCTTTTGATTTGCTGGGAGTTGGAGCTGCTGCACCAAGGTTTCATATGCTTCCCTCCAGGCATGCTCAAATCGAACCCTGATAGCTTGCTCATTCGCGGCAGCACATAAGACTTGGTGTGGCGTTCGTTTTGTTTGTTTCAGAGGCAACAAGGAAGTTGGTAGTAGAGTGAGTTTCTTCTTTTTGCAAGGTGGGGGGGGGGGGGGTTTCCTTTTCCAAAAACGCTGCTGTACTCGCTGCTGTACTCGCTGCTGGCGCTGCTCCTGTTGCCGTCGTCGTCGTCGTCGTCGACGATGTGCTTCCATTGGTGTTGCTTGAGGCTGTATGGGCTCTTTTGTTGTTGTTGTTGTTGTTGTTGTTGTTATTCGGCGTTTTTTTTTTCGAGGGGGGGATCCAACAGTCCACTTGGATTGGTTACAGTCGAAACGCTGGTACCATTCGATCCACCACCAACAACAGCAGGGGGTGGTGGCGGCGGAAGTGGGGGGGGAGTGGGCCTCTGATTTTGTTGTTCTTCCAAGAGTTTTGCCCTCTTCCGCAATACTCTCTTCTGTAGGGAGCGATTCTTGCTCTCTTCCTTTGTAAACCCCGCAATTAACATAGCAGTCGCTGTGGTGATAGTACCAGTGTGGGAATGGTTTAGAATAACAGCAGCGTTATTTGTTAACTTGCAAGGGGGAAGGGCGGCGCCTCTTGCCACAGCTCCAACTGTGTGTGTTGTTGTTGCTGCTGTAGTTGGAGTTTTTTTGCGCTGGGGGGGGGGGGGGGGGTTGTTGTTGCTGGAGTTGTTTTTTTCGAAACGACCGGGAGGATCGATCTGCAACTTGGGGGGCATCTTCTACTTGATAAGTATCGATTTACCCTGTAGTGGGGCTTGCTTGTTGTTAGCGCGAGCAGAGGGATCCTTGTTGCTGCTATGGGGGAATTTTCGACGTTGTTTTTTGGGCCCTTGGGGGTGTCACTGTGGCTGTGGCTGTTTTTTTAAAATCGACTGATCGGATTGAGCCCAAACTTGGTGGTCTTCTTGTACTTGATACTAAGTATCGATTTACCCTGTAGTGGGGTTGTCTTGTTGTTGGCGCGAGCAGAGGGATCCTTGTTGCTGCTATGGGGGGATTTTCGACGTTGTTTTTTGGGCCCTTGGGGGTGTGACTGTGGCTGTGGCTGTTTTTTTAAAATTGACTGGTCGGATTGAGCCCAAACTTGGTGGTCTTCTTGTACTTGATAAGTATCGATTTACCCTGTAGTGGGGTTGTCTTGTTGTTGGCGCGAGCAGAGGGATCCTTGTTGCTGCTATGGGGGGATTTTCGACGTTGTTTTTTGGGCCCTTGGGGGTGTGACTGTGGCTGTGGCTGTTTTTTTAAAATCGACTGGTCGGATTGAGCCCCAACTTGGGGGTCTTCTTGTACTTGATAAGTATCGATTTACCCTGTAGTGGGGTTGTCTTGTTGTTGGCGCGAGCAGAGGGATCCTTGTTGTTGCTGCTATGGAAGGATTTTGGGAGTTTTTGCAGTTTTTTGCCCTGCCTCGTCGATCCGTTGTTGCTGTTGTTCCAGCTTGTTCCTCCTAAAGGACTCGGCCAATCGATCTGAAACTTGGAGGTCTTCTTGGACTTGGTATAAGGAAGGGAACCCACCAAATGCGGGCGCCTCTAATGCTATGGTTAAGGAATGGGTTGGTTGAGACCACTTGGTATTGTGATAGGTGTGGTAATGGAGTGTTTCATAATTTTTCGTGATTTTCTTGACCGGAAGAATCATAAAGTTGGAAGGGGTTCCGGCGCGCGCAACCCCTGCAAATTGGGTATCTATGGAAAGCTCTTGCCCTTGCCAATTCTGGCGCGGTGATTACTTTGGTCAAGAAGTTCCAGGTGGAGAGTAAGATCAAGAAGACTAACAGGACCCAAAATCGATAGATGGGTGTAGGAGGGGTTCGTAAAAAAAGCTGTCTCAAAATGGTCACCCTATTTTACACACATACTCGTAGTTGATACAGATACCCCCCCCCCCCCACCCCCCCCCCAACAAAAATACGAAGTACAGTACTACGTATATCGTACTCGTACGTACGGGTACTATGGCTACAACAAGTACGTACGTACTGTAGCTACTAGTAGTACTTTGTGATAAATAAAAAATAAGCATAAAAAAGCCCAACGGAAAAATTAGCGATGATGGATCGCGACAACCCACAACCCACAACCCACAGACACAGGTATAATTACCGTAGACAACCGCGACGTGACGGGCGGATAGAAGAAAAAAAATTAATAATAATACGAAAATACGTACGGTACGGTACTCGTAATTACTGTACGAAGTAATTACCGTAGTACGGTACAATACCGGTATTACGAGTAAGATTTGTATGTTACGTAATTGTACCATATGAGTACTCGTACTCGTACTTGTACGAACCGGTACTTCGCAAGAAGTAACCGAAAACAGAAATAATTGTACCGTACGAGAGTTGTAAGATTACTCGTAGTACGAGTACGAGTACGAGTACGAGTACAAGTATCTTACAAAAAAGTCCAAGTACACAAAAAAATACGATACTTCGCGTAATAGGTACGTAGAATCGAATCGAATCGATGATTCGAATTACCGTTCGTACGGTACGGTACGGTACTGTACAACATGTCAATCATCATCACTCCTGTCAATCAACAGCACAGCACAGCACAGCACAACACAGCACAACACAACACAGCACAACGTTCGAACATCCATAACAACAATACCGACACAAAACAACTGCTACAACTGTTACTGCTCATTATTTGCTTTCATTCCTATTCCTATTCCTATTCCTATTCCTATTCATGGTTGTGGTGTTTCCAACAACAACAACGACGACGAGGAGGAGGACGACGACGAGGAGGAGGAGGCTGTTGGATCCCTCGTGGGCCTCATCCTCTCGCTCTCGCACAACAGCAACAGCAACACCACCACCACCAACAACAACAACAACAACAACGGAAGACAACGAGAATCACGATGATTACGGCAACAACAATGATAGTAGCGGCAACAACAATGAATCGAGCCAACACCAAAGCCACCCAGCAACGACAAAAACGATACCGAAACCGAAAACCACCCGAGAACCGTTTCCCGATCGCCTCTCCTCCTCTTCGTCGTCGTCGTCGTCGTCGTCGTCGTCGTTGTTGTTGTCCGTGTCGGGCGGAACCTCGATCCCTTCCCCTCCGGCATCCTTTGATGAGAATGACAACAACGACAGCAACAGCAACAGCAACAGCAACGAGGATACTGAAATCGGTTCATTGGATTGCAATGAACGAAACGAGCACCAACACCAACACCAGCAGCGGTACCGCAATCGACAACGACAACAACAACAACAACAACAACAACATCGTCAACATCGTCAACATCGTCAAGAAGTTCCATTATCCCCGGTACAACGGAACACTCGAGAGGAACAACGGGACGATTTCCATTTCCATTTCGATTTCGATCGTGACACTAGCGACAATTGTAGCGACAGTTGTTGTGATGGCAACAACAACAACAACAACAACAACAACAACAACTGTAACAACGATTCTGCAAACGCAAACACTAACGCAAACAACACTACTACCACAAACACAAACACAAACAACACTACCACTGTTACAACAGCCACTCCTCCTCCTACTACTACTACTACTACCACCACTACCATCTCGACGCTTCTCCTGGAAGAAAAGATTGTCGCGTTGATGAACCGGATCTGGTTGCTGGAAGCCGAGCGCAAGTCGCTGCGGTCCGAGTTGCTGTGTCAGAAGCAGACGCAGACGCAGAAGCAGACGCAGACGCATCGCAATTATCGCGGTAGTTTTTGTTGCGATTGCGATTGCAATTATTGCAACCGCAACAGCAACCGCAACAGCAACAACAACCGCAACCGCAACCGCAACAACAACCGCAACCGCAACCGCAACAACAACAACAACAACAACCGCAACCGCAACAACACGGACAGCACCAGCACCAGCACCAGCACCACCGGGGAGGGGACCGATCACGACAACGATCACGACAACGATCACGGGGATGCTGCTGTTGACTGGGTCGTGGAAGTCGAAGACCTGTATGTCGATCCCTTTGCGGTGTCCATAATCGGGGGAATTCCACAATTTCAAATGCCGGGTGGAGAGGGGATCAAACGCAACCACGATAAAAACACCACCAACACCAATGACACCAATGACAACGACAACGACAATGACAACGACAACGGCAATAACAACAACAACAACAACAACAACCGCAACGACGACAACCGCAACGACGACAACGACTATCTCTCGACGCTTCTCCGCCGCCTCCGCATTGAGCTGGAGGACGAGCGAGCCAAGAATCAGAGACTCCGGGATGATCTGGAGCAGCAACAGAAACAGAAACAAGTGCAACAAACCCGTCAACAGCAACAGCAACAGCAACAGCAGCAAGATCACGAACACGAACACGAATCACAACCAACACAACCCGCAACGACGGGCACGGTGGGCCCCGAGAAAACGAAAACGGAGTCGTCCTCCTCCTCCGCTGCCGTTGTTGGAGATGCCGCCAACACCAATACCGTCATTCCTGTTACACCTCCAGAGAATGCGGCAGCGGAATTGGCACTGGCAGAGGTAGAGGTAACAGCAACGGTTACGGGGGGTCGTGTCCGTGCGTGTGCGTGTGCGTGTGCGCCTCGTCCTCGTCCTCCTCGTCGTCGTCGTCGTGGTTGTGGGAGCTGTTGTTGTACCGATGATGATGATGGTGTCGAGGAGGAGAAGAAGAAAACGAAAAAGACGAACAAGAAGGACGACGCCAATGTTAATGTTAATGCTAATGCTAATGTCGAACCAAACAAGCACGATTGTGATTGCAACGACAACGACAACGACAACGACAACGACGAGGAAGAGCCGGAACAAACCAAAACGACGACGAACAATGTCGACGAGAAGAACTCAACAACACCACCAGCAACAACAACAACAACACCACCAGCAACAACAACAACAACACCACCAGCAACAACAACAACACCACCAACAACAACAACAACACCAGCAATACCAGCAACAACAACACCAGCAGTAACACCACCACCACCACCAACAACAACAACAACACCAGCAACAACAATCCACGAGCCAGACCCAAAACCGAGTCCGGGACCGAGGGGCAACAATCACAATCACAGTCACAACCACAGTAACCACTACATTCTCAACAACAACATCCGACGAAACCCTCGGTGGCCACCACCAACACCAACAACACCAACACCAACACCACCTGTTCCCCGAAACTCTCCCGCAGCTGTTAGCAGGTATCAATGCGAACCGAGAGGGAGAGCGAGCCCGCCCGGAACAGGGGCGTCGTTGTCATCGCCATCGTCGCCGTCCCGATCCGGCAGCGGCAGCAATCGAAGCAATCGAAGCAATCGTCCACCACCGCGGTATCCATACCCGAGGATTTCCACGCAAACGCAATCGCAAACGCAAACGCAAACGCAATCGCAAATCACGGTCTTGTGGCCGGAGGAGTTGTTGCAACAATCGCTACAACATCCGCAGCTGCAACCCATGCAACAGCAGCAGCAGCAGCAGCAGCAGCAACAGCAACACCAAAAACACCTGCAACCCCTGCGCCACCAAAAACACGGAGAGACGGATCTGCAGCATCATCGTCCAACAACAACAACAACAACAACAACCACCTCGGAACGGCTCGGGAGGAGCGAACGAAACGACGACAACGACGACAAATACGACAACGACGAGGACGAGGACGAGGACGAGGACGAAGAATCCAATTCTAGGAATGCTACTAGTAGGTTGCAAATGCGTTTGCCTCGTTCCAACAACAGCAACAAATACAGCAACAAATACAACAACAAATACAACAACAAACACCACCAGCACCACCCATTGTTGGTGGCTCCTCCAACAACGACGCGGGTTCGGGTTGCTGGCAACAACAGCAGCAGTGGCAACGGCAACGGCGTACCCCGGCCACGCTATCGACCCCGCGGCTTTCGTTTGGGGGAGGTCGTCACTCCTGTTGCTCCTGTCGCTCCTGTTGTTGCTCGTGCTCCACCCGTTGCCTCCCACCCCCGCTACCGCCGGTTCGAACTCGAATCGAACTCGGAATTGGAATCGAACTCGGAATTGGAATTGGAATCGCAAGACCGACGGGACGACGACGACGACCATCACCACCCAAACTATTTCAGTGATACCGATACCGATACCGATGCTACAGATACAGATACAGATACAGATACACCGGTGGCGGCATCGTCGGCGGCGGCATCGTCGGCGGCGGCATCAACCGGACGCGGTGATGCCCTCGTTCGCGTGCTGGGAACCAATCGGTTGGAGATTTGATATTGGTTCGAATCGTCGAATGAGATGGAGTCGAAAGGAATGGAATCGAATCGAATCGAATCAAATCAAATCAAATCAAATCAAATCAAATCGAATCAAATCGAATCGAATCGAATCAAATCAAATCGAATGTGCAGTGTAGTGTAGTGTAGTGAACCAAAGCAATCAATCAATTATTGCTTAAAAAGGTCTTTGCCTTCATCCATTGGATGTTTTCTGCATGATTGAACGCATCATAAATACTGTATTGTATTGTACTACTATTTTCACTTTTTACTTTATTGACAGTAGAGTTTGAAACTAATCAATTTAATTCG
Organism: Pseudo-nitzschia multiseries; assembly: GCA_037355745.1. Classification (NCBI taxonomy): domain Eukaryota; phylum Bacillariophyta; class Bacillariophyceae; order Bacillariales; family Bacillariaceae; genus Pseudo-nitzschia; species Pseudo-nitzschia multiseries. The sequence goes on along the minus strand of CM074783.1, from coordinate 28,070,803 downwards.
CATCGAATAACTGTAATGTGTCGATGAATGTATTTGCTGGGTCAATCACACAATAATGCCATTCAATTCTGTAACTGTTTGCTGATCGTTTTGTTGACCCGTTTGTTGACCCGTTTGATGGTTGGTTTGATGATCGGTTTGTTGATCCGTTTGTTGATCGGTTTGTTGATCCGTTTGTTGATCCGTTTGTTGATCCGTTGCTTCATCCGTTGCTTCATCCGTTGCTTCATCCGTTGCTTCATTTTCTGGTCCATCTGTTGGTGCTTTATCAGAGAAATTATTACCACCTGTATCATAGAAGGAAAAAAAAGGTAAGTGATATCATACAACCAAAATAATTATCATTCTCGTTCCTAATGGGAGTGTTCCTCAACCAAAAAAACTAACCAAAATAAGACGTCTCTATGTCATAGAGCATGGACGGAACTGTTCCAGTCAATTCGTTGTCGTCTGCAATGCTCAATAAAAACATGGAAAAATGGAAACAAAGCTTGAGATACAACCACACCCGTGATTCTTCTTGGTGACTTCTGAAATGACTTCAATCAAAGACCTACCCATGTCCAATTCATTTAAATTGGTGAGCAATAAGATCTCACTTGGAATAGATCCACTCAATTTGTTATCCCCTTCGACATTAAAAAACAAAAATTGAACGGAATCGTGAGTGTAAACAAAATTCAAATAGCTGGCTTCGTGACTTCTAAAATAACTCTAACCAAAAAAACCTACAGACGATCAACCTCGTTAAGCTAGTGAGCTCGCCAAACTCTGTTGCTATAGTTCCAATCAACTTATTCCTTGCTGTAATTGAGAAAGGCCAAAGTGAAATCGATGGTGAGAAACAGGGCATCAACTCACCTACTTGGTGACAGTTGGAATCGACCAGACAAAAACTTACCCAAATCAAGACTAATCAATGAAGTAAGCTTGCCAATTTCGGTTGGTAGAGAGCCACTCAGATTAGCTCCAGCTGCAACATGGAAGAAGCAAAATGAAAATAAATAATTAGAAACAACAACATCTATTCACTTCCACATCACTTGGTAGCTGATGCAACAAACCAAATTAGAACGTACAAAAACTCAAATCAGTTAACCCAGTAAGCTTGCCAATTTCGGTTGGTAGAGAGCCACTCAGATCAGTGTCAGCTGCAACATGGAAGAAGCAAAATGAAAATCAATAATTAGAAACAGCAACATCTATTCACTTCCACATCACTTGGTAGCTGATGCAACAAACCAAATTAGAACGTACAAAAACTCAAATAAGTTAACCCAGTAAGCTTGCCAATTTCGGTTGGTAGAGAGCCACTCAGATCATTGCCAGCTGCAGCATGGAAGAAGAAAAATGAAAATTAATAATTAGAAACAGCAACATCCATTCACTTCCACATCACTTGGTAGCTGATGCAACAAACCAAACTAGAACGTACAAAAACTCAAATCAATTAACCCAGTAAGCTTGCCAATTTCGGTTGGTAGAGAGCCACTCAGATCAGTGTAAGCTGCAACATGGCAAAAACAAAATGAAAATCAATAATTAGAAACAGCAACATCCATTCACTTCCACATCACTTGGAAGCTGTTAATGTAATAAACCAAACGAACGTACAAAAACTCAAATAAGTTAATCTCGTGAGCAAGCCAATTTCTGTTGGTAGAGAGCCACTCATACTGACATCATCGAAATCGTCCCCCCAGTCAAAGCTAGCTGTAACATGGAAGGAACAAAAATGAAAATTTGAACTAAGACACAATCCAACAGCCTTATCACGAAATCCATTTCAAACGACATGACAGGAGACAACGAAACCTACATATAGACAAAGAAGTTAAACTCGTGAGAAATCGAATATCACTTGAAATAGATCCAGCGAAGGGATTCGAGAAAGCATCTGCAATAATGACGAAACAAAAATGACGCAAAAACTTAGACACAAACTAACAAACAATACAGCCCAAGTCTGCTCGGCAACAAGTGCATTGTGTTGGCATAAATTAAATCATCAATGAACACAGCCTTAAGGTGAATTGAAAACACTCAGATATCCAGAGAAAAGCTGTAGAGAGGGTTGTCCACGTAGAAGCTGGTTACTTACCTAATGTGATTTCTGTTAGATTGGAGAGGAAAGGGTGAAGATCGCTTTCAATCGATGATGCTGATGAAAATACCCGTTGGAATACTCGGTCATTTTGATCTGTATAATTGAGCAAAAACAATTGCAAAACAATGGTTAGAAAATTAGATGGCATCAATTGTGTTGTTGTTTATCTTACTGTGACTATAGTACTTACACACATGGAACGAATCACCTGTTGTATGATTTGTGGATACATTCCCTCCAGAAATCAGCAATTTATCCATATCTTTATAAACAATACTGTACTTGATCATCCACGAAATACCAGTATTATTGCTCGTTGTTGCCATGTTGATGGTGCACTCAGCTAGATCAGGTATATGGAATGTTTCATTCCTACGCTCCATTGATTGACTGATGGGAATTGAAAGAGTATTTTTCTCGTTGCAACGTAGAGTGAAATTCGTTTCAATGCTCTCTGTCATCTCTATCTCCTCAAATGCTAGCACTACTGGCACATCCGTCACCTTGGGATTCTTGCAATTAAGAAATCCGTAGCCTGAGGAAATGTTCACTTGAAATGCAGTGTCAATAACCCCACATAGATGGGTTCCATCTGTACATGTCTCAGCACAGCAATCTCCCTCGTCATATTTGAACTCAGGTGTGTTCAGATCTGCAAGGTCCTTATTAAAATCACATTTACCATTGCCAAAGTCAACGCATTTGTCTTCAAAATTTCCTAGTTCTGAAAAAGTGAGGAACAGTTGCGAATTTGATCTCGAATACCATGCTCCATCAAATGCACTGAAAATGTCAAATGAATCAGTCTTTGCAGAAAGTGCAATTTTATCCAGATCTGGTGAACAGGGATCATCAGATTCCAAATCCGTCCTATTGACATTGACAGCACCTTCCTCTTTTCTGAACAGAACCCAACGACGATCATCTTTGCAGTACCCAATCTTTGCTTCACCAAAAGCTGTGGAAAGGTTGTAGCTGTATCTTTTGGAATATACTGAGTCAGGGACAATCTTATAACATCCACTGTAAGAATCAAGATCAGTTGATGCATCGAACTTTACTTTCAACATGGTGGTTATCCAAATGTCATTACTCTCTTGAGCAAAAGCGATGAAGCAAATTAATCCAAACAGCATAGTGCTGATGAGAGAAACAATTGTCCTATACCTCCAGTGTCTATGCTTGTGGCACATGAATATAGGAAGAGGTTCCATTTCAATCCTTTTGGCTGCTACTTCCAGCATTGATCCATACTTCCCATCCTTTGCAAGCCCAAATGCACATTCATCCAGTGCAGAGATGAATGTCACCTGAAAGTGTTCAGTTTCAAAAAGAAAAAGTGAGCTCATTTTTTACTGTGATTGCTTCCATTTCCATTCACTTCTTGTCTCATTGACTTACCGCAGTAAAATTGAGGATAATCTCAATAACTTCTGATGATGTCATAACCAATAGAAATACAGCAAAGACTGCCAAGATACCCTGTATACACCTCAGGATACATGCAAACACAATGCGTCCAAGGTAGAACTTGTCATACCCATTTGATTGGAACAAGGGAGGCAACATATCAATGCCTGTGCAGATATCCATCAAACTGGCATCTGCAAAAATCATGTAAGAGAGGATTGCTGCAATCTGTGTTGTTCGCACAAGATCCGTGACATTTGATGGGATGAATGTCCCAAACCCAGAATCTTCTGATGATGGATTGTCTACTTCACCTGCTGTTCTCATCTTTGGGTAGACCACACTCAGAATCATGAGGATGAAGAAAGTTACTTGGAAAAGGAACGCCATCAATCCAAAAGCAAACAAATCAGGATTTTCTTTTGGATGATAAAGAGCCAAAAAAGAATAGCTATCAGATGGAAATTTTTTGTTGCGGGAAGATTCACGTAGACTTGCATTTGCGTAACCACTGATGATTTTGTGTTCCGTGACGTTGAAAACCCACACTGTCAGTATAGCCAAAAGAAATGCACCGCTATATATTGCAAGTGCAATATGTAAACTGTGAGTACTGGCATGAAGCAGTGCTGAAACAAGTCCAGTGCCGACCAGTAAGAAAGAAAGATCCATGCTGTACACAAAAGGAATTGTGCAGGGACTCCGCTTAAACTGCTTGATTCCTCTCATGATGAATGCAACAAGTGATGCAATGAAAATAATCCAAAGTGCTGCCCCATCTTTGCTATTTCGGAAGTCTTCAGCTAGCTCGTGGCTGTCACTTCCAAGCTCAAAAGTAATAATGCAAAAACACCAAAAACCAACCGTTCCTCCAATAGAAAGCATGGTAAAGGATACAGCAAATGATAGAAACTTCCAGGTCTTAGTATTGGTTTCATTGGTGCCCCTGATCCTTGCCATGAAAGCAACAGCAATAAGGATGGCGATTCCAACCACAATTATCCCAATGCTGGTGTTTCGAAGTGCATTGCTGTTCAAATGAGAAATTAACTCATGTGTCCCAACCAGCAAACCAATCCCAAGCATGGTGATGAGAACGGACAGTGGAATAATCAAGCCTCCTTCTCTCCAGCTGATAGTGTACTCTGAATTGTTTTGATTGTTTGTGATAGGTACTGAAACGGCTGCCATGGAAAAATTGTCAGCTGCAGCTCCGTTCTCGAAGGAGCAGGCCTCTGTGGTGATAACAATGAGTGCGATCATGATAACAAGTGACATTTGGATATTGTTATTGCAGGACTCAGTGCAAATGGTTACGCCAGTGAAACTGAGGATGATGAAGCCAGCGAGGAAGCCAACTGACAAAGCAACCAAAGGCAAACCTGTATATTTTTTCTCCTTTTCATCGTCTACCAGATCAGATTTCCGCAAACCACGGGCACATCTTGGTTGTGGACGTTGTTCCATTTCTTCCGTGTTATGATCGGTGATTGTCGCTCCTTCCAACATCTTGCCTAAGAATAATTGCGACTGCACCAGAATCAACGAGTCAGAAGTTGGATTGTCGTTCGGACTTTCGAAAGTGTGTTTGCTGTCGTCGATTGTCTTTCGGTGGGTATATGATTGGATATTGGTGTATAATGCGGAGGGAAGCATATTCAAGAAAACAATTCGTTTTTCAACGAGGATGTTTGAATCTTTCGTACGGATGTGATAATCGCAAACCAGAAGGGACCAACAACACAACTAACGTAATCGTGCGTGTATAATGTTCGTAGCGTTGTGGCGGCGATGGAAAACAATCGATGCGAGACAGCCGTAGATTTGGATCGATCTTAGGGATTTCTTCCCTTGAGAATAGAGAGAATCGTTCAATTTTTTCGCAGAGGAGTGATGATGAGACACAACCTGACTACAATACGTATTGTAGACATGAGACGAGACGAGACGAGACGAGACGAGACAACGATGCGATGCGATAGATGGTTGTACAACAGAAGGTACGTACCGATCGAGTTTCTGTTGTTTGTCTGGAAATCACGCGGTTAAGGACATACAGACGGACTAAATCAGTCACTCGTGATAGCCGCCAAAAACAAATAATTGTTTATACGATTCATCTCAACGCATATACGACCCGTAAAGAGGGACCGACAGAGGTGCAGTTCGGTCCGGGTAGAACTTAATCATTATGCTCACAATTTTAGAATCTAATCAATATTACTGCAATCTTCCTACTGTAATCTAACGACACGGAGTAGGAATCAAAGTTTATCAGACCCACTCTCTAACCACATAAGGAGTGTCCACACGACAATGGACGAAGAGAGAAAGATTACCGACTGATCACCGGCTAATCATTGACCCCTGAAGGCTATGTCCATGTTTGAGCACTTAGACGGGTAATGGCACTAGTGCAGCCGGGCATGAGCTAATACCTCTTGCTTCCCTCAAACGACATAATGGCCATAGGGGAACAAACAAATGCCATCAGTACAACACCTCGAACTCCGGGGGGGGCCAGAACAACCGCAGTCTCTACATTCAAACGTAAACGTGTCCCAATTCAAACAATGGAAGAGACCCACATGGGGTCTCGAAATGACACGATAAAGACGAGTAAGAAGACCCCAACAACAACAACAACAACAACAACAACAGTAACACCAACAGTTAGGAGCTTAAAGCTCACAGATAGCAGTAGGTGCGAGTACAGTTAGGAGGGATAGATTCCTCTATACGAGTCAATATGATACTCACATGAGGTGGGACAGCGTACAGACGTGTACACTAAGCTGTTCTGAGCCTACGAACTATACGGAGATGGCAGTTGAATTATTCTACAATAATTTCAACTCCCGCTGAATAGGGGGACCCGATGGACTTGTAACCGTAAAATAACGGGAAAACAAATCAACGGTCCCAATCCCTGTGAAAATAATTCAACGGCCCCAGAATCCCACGGGAACATGCAGCGGGCCGGATCTAACGGTCAATATATTCCCGCACGAGTAAACTCAACGGCCATGATTCGAAACCGGAACCCGAACAGTTTGCTTAAGTAAGGGGCAACGGGGTGATTTTCATTCGGAATAGAAACGTTTGCAAATTTCCACAGGGAGAAATATCCACTACTAGCGATATCGCGAGGGAAGTGATTGCGTGTGAAATACAGAATTCCCTCAGAAAATCATTCATATATCACTTACAGATCAAGTAAACAGCTATTCCGGACCAAATACCAACCATGGTGAGAGGAAGAACAGCCCGACAGAACTAACGCAACGACAATGCGGCCGCTAATCCAGCGGCTGCAGCAGCTAACGCAGTAGCTGGTGAACCTGCTAACAATGGACCAGCCATTCCTGCCAATCTTGGCTTTACGGCAGCGCAAATGGAATTCATTAGGACCATGATGGATACCAACCGGGCCCCGTCGCTCACACAAGAGGTCCAAGACGCAATCGAACGCGCTAATCAACTTGAGGGAATCCCTGGGTACGCAGGGGAAAGGACTCTAACCCCAACAGAGGTAGTCTTCAGAGAAATCTTGGAATCCTTTGGGTTGAACCGGATCACCGCAGATGAGCTCTTCCGGACCGGCCACAGCAGTACCGACTCCCTGCGGGACATGGATGACTCTGCTATCAAATCCCTGGTGAATGGTGTCAACAAGACCAAACACAACTACTGCCCGGACCCAAAGCAAGTGTATGTGGGGAGGGTTTTTGGGGATCGACTCAAGTTGTTTGTGGCGTGGATTGATTTTCAGCCCCTCATTGGAGCCACAGCTACCCCAGTTGACTGGGTAGCTGATCCGGATGCTGAATCCAAGACTCGGGAGCGTCTCAAGTCTCTCAAGGAGGATGACAGCAACACGGCGGCCGGGGACCTGACTCTCCCAGAACCACTCACTGCAATGTCGAAATTCAAGGAATTCGATGAACGGTTTAGGGAGTATCTTAGACACAAAAGGGGTGTCACCAAAACATCTCTACTATACACAATTCGAAAGGAACCGATGGTCGGTGATGCTGAGAGGGGGGGGACCGTTGGGTCTGCTCCAACAGATACATATGCCAACTGGAACGAATATTCTATACGTTGCACCGTTCACTCAGGGTCCCACTGGACAAAAGACAACAATACACTATGGGGAATCCTCTTCAAATTGGTGGGAGCGGGTCCCGGTTGGTCCTACATCCAAGGACTTGGAACGGACGGGGATGGGAGGAAGGCATATTTCACCCTCTATTCTCAGGCATATGAATCAACGAACGTAAGACTTCTCATAGAAGAAAAGAGGGCCTTCCTACAGAGCTCCACCTACTCCGGGGACACCAAGAACTACAGCTTTGACAAGCACAAGAGGCGTTGGTACGATGCAAAGGAGTTCCTATTGCGACATAAGGCCTTCCCACCAGAAGATCAGTTTGTTACTGACTTCTGTCACTCTATCTCGGATCCAAGACTCGAGATGGCGGTGCAATTGGTCCTAAATGAAGCAGGCGGCATGTATGACAGCTTTGACAAGGCTTCCGCCCACTTCACTCAAACGCTTGGTATCAAGAAGTTACAAACCAGCCGCAAAGGCAATCGCAGAAATATCTCCTCTTTCAAAGGAAAAGGCGGCAACAAACGCAACAACGAAAGCAACTCCTCCTCCAACAAGAGACACGGCAACGGCAACAAGAAACAGAAAACTTCAGGGACCTACGACGGACCTCTGGAGGGAAAGATCTACCCAAAGGAAATCTGGGTCACTATGTCCGCTGCTCAGAAGAACCAAGTCCGGTCTCTACGCCCAGCTCTTAACTCCAATTCAAAGTCCCCACAGGTTTCTCTTGTCGAAGCCAAAGGGGACAACACAGCAAAAGGGTCGGCTGGCGATCAGTTCGGTAGTCATACTCACAAGAAAAAGAATCAAGACTGATTTGCCGGCCGGGGCCTGTCGATTGTATCCCGGGTAGGCCGGCCGATAGTCCATATCAACAGTTTTGGCACACCGTCTCAAGGTAACGGTCGATGCGAGTTGGACAGCCACGCTGATACAACAGCCGCAGGATCAAATATGGTATTACTGGATTCATTGGATTCTATCTTGACATATGTGGATGTTGCACCATTCTCAGATACATACTCACCGCTTAAGAATGTCCCTATTGCCCGTTGCGCCACAGCTTGGACTGACCCAACCGATGGGATTACTTACATCTTGGTCTTTGGGCAGGCTTTGTTTTTTGGCCCCAAGTTGCAACACAGCTTGGTATGTCCCAATCAAGTCCGGGACTGCAACTTCAACAAGGTTGAGGACACCCCAAGGCGATACGACTCCAATTCTACACACGGGATCACATTTCAATCGGACGACACTGAACTCTTCATCCCTCTCCACGTTGAAGGAGTCATATCCTATTTTGATTCCCGGAAGCCTACAAAGAAGGAACTGGCAAACTGTGAACACATACTGGCTACAGATACCCACACCTGGGACCCCTATTCCTCTCACTTCGCAGAGGAGGAAGAAGCCACCAATGCTTCTTTCCCGAGGGTTGTTGCTACTCTTTCAGGATGCCTGCCGGCTTGTGGGACTCCAGTCACATATTCATCCACGATTCATCCAGAACCACTCGGCACAGGGTACGACACAAACCGGCTGCTTCATTTGGCTTCTGTCTGTACCAATAGAGTTCCTTCCCAACGCACCGGATATACCCCAACGGATGTCTCCACACGATTCATTTCAGCCCTTGCTGGAACCAACGGGGAGGACCAAGAAAATCTACACAATTCAGCAAATTCTATGATTTCTGATGTTTCCACCAAGGCTTCATTATCTGAAGCTGAGCTTGCCATTCAACAGGAAGCCAAGGCACGAACTAAGGAGAGGAAGCTACTAAGGCGGCAACAAGATATCCTAGACCAAGAAATATCCCTTGACAAGAAGTCTTTCATACGACGGGGACAATGGGGACCTCCAATAAGGATACCCGACAAGGTTGACAGGTATGATGCCAAGGCCATTGCTAAGATGTGGAATATCAGTGAGAAGCGGGCCAAGGCTACTATTGAAGTCACTACCCAAGATGGCATTCGACAACTGTCCCAGCCTATTACAAAGAGACTGAAGACACAGAAGTGGAGGAATAGGAGGATGCTCAAGGGCCGATGGTATGCCGACACTATGAAGTTCAAGGTTCCCAGTATCATTCGAAATGATACAGCAGCCCAGATTTTTGCGAATGGAAAGGGCTATGTGGCCTTCTATCCTGTCAGGGGAGAGGTCCGATGTCATGATGGCTTATCTTGCTTTATAAATGAAGTGGGAATCCCAGAACACCTTGTTACAGATGGGGCAAAGGCCCAGGGGAGTCATGAGACACACAACACCGGTTGGAATAAGCTCCGGTCGGAGTATCGCATTCGACAAACATACATACAGCCTCACTGCTCTTGGCAGAATACAGCTGAACACAGTGCCGGGGACCTAAGAAGGGCAATCCGTTGGATGACTTCTAAGAAGGGCAGTCCCAGGAGGTGTTGGGCCTTCTGTGGAATGTTAGCGGCCGGCCGGATGAACCTCATGGCATCAAGTGATCCTTCCTCAATGGGGAGGACTAACTTCGAACTGGTGCATGGATATACCCCAGATATCACCCTGTATATGATCCACGACTGGTATGACTTTATTTGGTGGTATGACTTAAATGGGAAAACAAATAGGCTTGGCCGGTGGCTGGGCCCATGTGGAGACACTTTTGGTGGTGGAGATTGTCACTATGTCTTATTTAAGACTGGAAAGGTTCACATAACAAACAGCACACGGGCTATATCTGAGGAAGAATGGAGACATCCAGATATTCTATCACAGTTGGAAGCACACAACAAAGAGATCAACGCAAAAATAGGTGACGAGGTTAAACCTTTCGATACTTATCTTGAAAACGAACTTGGTGAACCACCTCTGGGCCTATTTGATGGCAAATATGAGGGGGAGGATGAAGTGCTCATGGCAGAAGCTGAGGCTTCTTCCCCGGATGTTGAAGACCTATCTGATAAAGACCTTGATGAGTATCTCGGAACTGAAGTGTTACTCCAGATAGGGGACCAACATATCCGGGGGTTAGTTAAGAGTCGTTGCAGGGATAAGGATGGTGTGCTGATTGGCGAGAAGAACAACAATCCACTCTTAGACACGAGGTCTTACGAGGTCGCCATGCCGGATGGATCTATTGAAATCTATACAGCCAATACACTTTCAGAGAGTATCTATTCTTCCGTTGACGACGAAGGGCGCATGTATTGCCTGATGGATGAGATTATCGATTCTGAGAGGGATTCAGATGCCTTAACTGTCGAACAGGCCACTTATACAACAAAGTCCGGACAAACTAGAACAAAGCCAACAACCAAAGGATGGAGGTTTCTTGTTAGATGGAAGGATGGCACTACATCCTGGGCAAAGTTAAGCGATATGAAGGAGAGCTTCCCGGTTGAAACAGCAATATACGCCCGTGAAGAAGGCGTCATAAATGAGCCAGCGTTTAAGTGGTGGGCTTACAAAGTACTTCGGAAAAAGGACCGGATCTTATCTGGCGCTAAAACCAAGTACTGGACCAAGTCTCATAAGTACGGGGTCCGGCTCCCTAAGTCTATTTCAGAAGCAAAAGCAATTGATAGAGAAACGGGGACCGATCATTGGGCTCGGGCTATTGCAAAAGAAATGAGGAACAGCTCTATTGCCTTTGAATTCAATGAAGAGGACAAAATACCAGTGGGGCATACTAAAATAACCATGCACATGGTCTTTGACGTCAAGATCGACTTAACACGGAAAGCCCGGTTAGTTGGAGATGGCCACAAAGTCCCAGAAATCTCCAAGGAATATACTTATTCCAGTGTACCCAGTAGGGATTCAGTTAGATTGTTCTTCCTAGTGGCAGCACTCAACAACCTCGAAGTACTCAGCGCGGATATACAGAACGCCTACTTAACAGCACCCATCAAGGAGAAGTACTTCACAATAGCTACAGAAGCCCAAGGGTTCGCGTCGGAACTATGTGGAAGGCCCTGCAAGATTGTAAGGGCTTTATATGGACTCCCGGTTGCTGGGGCATCTTTTCGGTCACACTTGGCCAGTCACTTAAGGGAACTTGGTTACGAATCTTGCAAAGCAGATCCAGACGTGCATCTCCGATCTGCATTCAAACCAGATGGCTCAGCTTACTACGAGTACTGTGTGGCTTATGTCGATGATATCCTTGTATGTGGAATGGACCCAAAGTTCCAGATGGATGCGATAGAAAGGCAGTTCAAGTTGAAGAATGGAACAGTTGAAGAACCTTCTTTCTACTTGGGCGCTGATATAGGAAAGACCTACATAGACGGTAACCCGTACTGGTCCATGGCTTCATCTAAGTATACTGCGAAGGCCATCAAATCAGTTGAAGAAGAACTACTAACTGGAAGATACGCGTTTAAGGTACTACCCAAGACAGCGAGATCACCTTTGAGCTCTGAATATAGGCCTGAGATAGACGCGTCACCAGAACTTGATCCGGAGAAACAAAACTACTATCAAGGTTTAGTTGGGATACTCCGGTGGATATGTGAACTCGGTCGATTGGATATAATTATGCCCGTATCACTTATGTCTCGATATCTCGCGCAAGCCAGGGAAGGTCATCTCAACCAGTTGTTCCATTTGTTTGCATACTTGAAGAATTACAGCAAGTCTAAGTTGGTGTTCGATGCATCTATGCCTGATGTAGATGAGTCAAATTTTCAGTCGTGCGACTGGAGTGAATTCTATCCAGAGGCCAAAGAGCTATTGCCTCCAGATATGCCTGAACCAAAAGGAAAGGCAGTTATTACCACATGTTTTGTGGATGCGGATCATGCGGGTTGCAAGGCTACCAGGAGATCCCATACAGGAGTCATTATTTTTGTTAACAGAGCACCTATTTTGTGGTTCTCCAAGAGGCAAACAACTGTTGAAACATCTACATTTGGCTCGGAAATAGTCGCGCTTAGGATAGCAATCGAGATGGTAGAGGGGCTAAGATATAAGCTACGAATGATGGGCGTACCTATAGAAGGACCTACCAATATCTACTGTGACAATGAGTCAGTCGTGAAGAACACTACACGACCAGAAAGCCCTTGTAAGAAGAAGCATAATAGTGTTGCTTATCATAAGGCAAGGGAGTGCATAGCAGCAGGAACTATCCGGATTGCAAAGGAGCCAGGCGAGTCGAATATCGCGGACTTACTCACAAAATTAATGAGTGGATCCAGGCTAATTGAACTAGCAATGAGGTGTATGTGGCGAGATGGGGTTGATGAAAAAATGAGACCCGCGGGATAGGTATCTTCTACTAGTATCACGTTACTACCACGAAGACACGGGGACTCTGGAAATCACGCGGTTAAGGACATACAGACGGACTAAATCAGTCACTCGTGATAGCCGCCAAAAACAAATAATTGTTTATACGATTCATCTCAACGCATATACGACCCGTAAAGAGGGACCGACAGAGGTGCAGTTCGGTCCGGGTAGAACTTAATCATTATGCTCACAATTTTAGAATCTAATCAATATTACTGCAATCTTCCTACTGTAATCTAACGACACGGAGTAGGAATCAAATTTGAGGTCGATTGTCGTATGCCTCTAAAAAGGTACTTCGTATTAAAATAAGGTTTATGTATTGGTTAAAAACTAAGATTGTGAGCTAGCTCTTCTGTCAACTACTCCGAGGAGCAGTTGGAAGGCTTGTAACAGCAAACAGCCGTTGAATAGAAATTCAACGTACATTGCACATAGAGAAGCACATGGAGAATTTGGATATGTTCTTCATCCAGTCTTCAAGGTTGAAGACCGGCTTGCGTGGCATTGCTTTTCAGATTTTCTTGAATCGTGGGTAATTTTCAATCGTGAGCGTTGGAATACCACAAACTTCTCCTTCTCGTAAAAGTTCAATTGGTGGCACAGAATTTTTGTTAGTCGTGTGCGACCAGTATTGCTTAGATAAGAAATTTTTAGTTGGTGTGATATGGTTTCAGGTTTCGAATGTTCATACGTTGGATCACGTGATTTCTTAAGAGAAAGGAAACTGTACCGTTGGTGTGGATTTGCTGGATGGTGTATGGACCCTTGCTTCTTGCATCGAAAGCACCAGGAATGAGCTTTTCATTTTTCACCATATTTGGTCTCCTACACTGTAATCATGAATCTTCCTGTGGCTATTCTCTTTCATCGCGTTCTTATCTATCTGAGCCTGGCGTTTGTTTCTGACCATGGCCAAATCTGTAATTACAGGAATTGGTAGGAACATGTCTCTGTGGAATACAAGGGCTCCGGGCGTCATTCCGAAGGTCTTGTTGATGGTTGATCTAACTGCAAACTGAGCAGAAGCAAAGACAGTATCGATGATGTCCGTGGCTTCCTGGAGGGTCTGTGGAGGATTGGTATTGAGTTCGGTTCTCATTGCAGACTTCATGGTATCGTGGACTCGTTCAAGTACGGCGTTGGATTGTGGGTTCCGAACTGAGCAGACCTTGGCTTTGATTCCTAGGTTGGCAAGGTGGAGTTGGAAGTCATTGCTCATGAAGTTGGTTCCTTGGTCGATAATACAATTTACTGGTTTGGGGTATCTGGAGAGCCAGCCATTGTCGAGGGCATGGACTGCCATGAGGCCGGTTGGATTCACTTGTGGGGCTCGAATGATCTCGAGGAGGTTGGTGCACATGTCCATGATGGTAAAGCCATTGAAGGAGACTGTTCCATGCCCAGGGATCTTGATTTTCCAAGGGCCTACTCCATCGATTGCAATGGTGTCCCAAGGGACATATTGGTGTTCTTTGGTCGGGAGTTGTCCATGGCTTTGGTGGCTATTCTTGTATCGTTGGCACGTGTCACAAGTTTTGCAGAAGGCGTTGATTTGGTCCTTCAAGTTTGGGGCGTATACAAATTGGTTGATGGTTCGATACAATCTTTCTGCGCCGGCATGGCCAAGCACATGGTGGTAGTATTTGATCGTGGCTTGCACTCGATTTGGAGGGAGTACAATTTTCTGTCGACAGTTGGAGTCTACAACTTTCAAGTCGGTGCCGTTGAAGTTTTCAGTTGTGTACCGGGGATTGGTAGAGATATCTGCGTTGGCTGCTTGATCTTGGGTGAGTTGGTCGAAGGCTAAGGGGTACATGGGAATGTCTTCTGGGTAGTTAAGAAACAATTCAGAGAGAGAGAGAAGGTCGGAGTTGGTTGAGTCAGTTTCAATGTTCGAGTCGGCCGAGTCGTCATCCGTTGGATCGGGAGCGAGAGTGGGAGGACCAAAGAACTCCTTCTTCTTCTCCTCCAAAGGGTCTTGCTGGATCGGAAGCCTTGAGAGAGCATCAGCAAGGCCATTATCTTTGCCTTTGATATACTTGAATACTGGGGGAAATTCTTCAAGGAGCATTCTCCAAGTCATAATTCGGTGGCTTGTGAGGTTTTGGCGAGTTAAGTTGATGTGGTCTGTCCATACTATGATTTCAGCACCCCAAAGAATGGTGCGGAATTCTTTGAAGACTTCTACAATACAGAGCATCTCTTTATCGATTGTTGGGTATTTCCGTTGAGCTGAGTTGAGTTTTCGGGAGAAGCAAAGGATGATTCTGCCATCTTGGCGAACAATAGCTCCGAGTTGGTAGTCAGAAGCATCAGTATAGACATGGAAGGGCTTGTTTGGATCAGGAAAGGCAAGGAGGATATCGTTGGCAATGAGGGACTTGGCTTTGTTGAAAGCGTCAAGAAGTTCTGGGGTTGGAGAGATTTTGCCTTTGGCTCTTCCAGAGAGGTCAGTAAGGGGTGCAAGGACTCCAGCGCGTTTGGGATAGAAGTTCCGATAGAAGTTGATCATTCCAACAAAGGATCGAAGTTGGGTTGTTGTTGAGGGAAAAGCAAGTTTCAGGATAGGAGCAATCTTGTTTGGATTGGGTCTAATACCATCATGCGAGATAATGTGGCCAAGCCATGGTGCTTGCGATTGAAACCAGTGGCACTTGGCGGGCTTGACAGAGAAGTTGTGGGACTTCAGTAAGGACAGAACAGAAGAGACTGATTTGCAATGGGATTCAAGTGTATCTGAGAAGATACCTATATCATCGATATATACTTCAATGTCCTTCAAGTGTGAGAGCATTTGTTCCATACAGCCTTGGGCCCAACTTGGGGAGTTAAGGAAGCCCATTGGCAGTCGGAGCAGTCGAAACTTTCCGAAAGGAGTAACAAGTACGCAAAGCCAGGTGGAGGCTTCATCAAGTTTGAAGGTGTGGAACTGCATGCTGACGTCAATAAGGGTGACATATTTGAAGCCTCTTCTTCTGTGGAAGATATCTTGGAGCTTTGGGAGTGGGTAGTGAAGTTTCTTAGTGACTTTGTTGAGTTCTCTAAAGTCACTGATGAGTCGACAGGAGCCATCTGGTTTTGGGACTACAAACGTTGGCATTCCCCATTCAGTTGCATAGCATTGTTCGAGGATGCCAAGCTTGACCTGCCGATCGATTTCTTTCTTCACTGCTTCTTGTTGGTGCAGTGGAATGGAATATGGTTGTTTTACATGATATGGAGTTGCGCCTTGCTGGAGATCAATGTGGAAGGTTTGATTAGGGAAAATGCCTAATTCTTTGTCATTTAAGCCTTCGAAAAGTTCTTCATTTTGGAGGAGTATTGGTAACAAGGCTTGTTTTTCATGGTCGGAGAGATGGTTTTGTTCGGTGACTAGCTTGTGGAGGTCAGTTTTCTCATACTTGGTGGTTCCATCCACATATGATTGTTGGATAGATTGGTTGGAATAACTTTCTGCAATTGCATGTGGTTCTGCGGACATGACTTTGTGTGTAACACACTAGGGGTAGAATTTGAGTAGGAGTGATAATTATGAATGGATTAATACTTTACGAAAATGGATGGAAACTTAACAGATAAAATAATGAGCGATCGGGCCATGCTGGCTTCGATCGGGCCCTACTAGCTTCAATCGCTCATGGATATTCATATAGAGAGTTGTGATGTGAATCGTGCGCCTGCCGGGTATCGGTATACCATTGTATACAGATAATGGCTCGCTTCTTAATGATTCTTAGAGTGGTCCCAAGTCTCATTAGTTCGATCACACGTATCCTTTGAATGGTATCTTGGATAGTACGACTTGTACGGTAGATTGCAGTACGTACTCGTAGTAGGTACTAAGGTACGCTACCTTGGTAGGTATGACAGCAGTACGTTACAGAGTCCCCCAATGAGTGACTTGAGGATCATCATTTCATTACTAGACTTCTTCCATGTCTAGATCGTTATTGGCCGGTGCATCGTCTTGTGCTGGATCCGCATTTGCTGGGTGCTCTTTGTATGGGGTCAGCTTTCGAATGTTGACTGTTTCCGTGACATTTGGAGACAGCCTCAGTTTTACTGTGCCATTGGTATGTACTTGAACAATTTGATATGGGCCTTTCTTCTGAGGTTCTAATTTGTCTGGATCTGGTTCTTTCATCCATACCTTATCCTCAACCTTGAATACATGCTTGATGCGCTTGGCATTCTGTCGTAGGAGATTCATGTTGATGCCCTGCTGCCAAATCTGTTGTAGGGCAATGAGATTAGATGTGAGTGGGATATCCAGTAGCATGTCCCTGTTGAAAACCAGGGCTCCTGGAGATGACCCCATAGATGCATTGATTGCGCATCTGGTTGCGTGCATGCAAGTAGCTAATGCATTGTCCATGAGCTGCGTGGCCTGCGTGTTGGTTTGAGGCGGATTTACATGTACCAATATGCGCAGGGTGTCTGCAATGGTATGATGGGCTCTTTCGCAAACAGCATTGCTCTGAGGATTTTTTACTGTGGTAGCCACACCTTCAATTCCGTAGGCTGCCAGTGTATTTTGGAATTCATGGCCTAGGAACTCTCCACCATTGTCATAGACACACTTGACTGGTCTTGGATATCTGGATAACCAGCAGTTGGTGAATTGGTTGGAGACATGTTGACTTGATTTATCTCTGATGCGAATGATTTCCAGCAGGTTGGTAACTGGGTCGATGCACGTGAGAGCCTTGAAGTTGTAGACTTTTCCTTGGGCTGTTACCTTCCATGGTCCAATCAGATCCACATGCACTTCACTGAATGGTGCCAATGGCGCTTGCTTGGGCGCCAGCAATCCATAACTCGCGTTTCTGCTCTTGTACTTGATGCAATCATCCGGGCATATGTACTCTTGGCACAGCTTGGCCAGTCGTTCCACGTGGAACCTGGCAGTTATGGTTTGATTGAGCCTGGTGGATCCACAGTGCCCTAATAGTAGATGGTACCACTTGAGTAGTTGTGGAGCAAGGGAGGTTGGAATGTAGATTTTCCATTCTTCTCTGGTTTCTGCTTTGGAGTAGCATGCAATTTCTTGATTACCAAGTTGTTGTTTGAAGAAGGTTGGTAATTGTAGCTTGGCTGGTAGCGTCTCATCGTTTTGTTGATGTTGAGCAATATTGGTGTAATTCACTGGGCATTCCATCTCCTGGAGTGTTGGCAGGTTGACCAGACACTCATTGTTCAGTATACATGAATATAATTCATCGTCTGCGTCATGGCATAGGTTTGGGAATACCTCTGGGAATTCTTGTAGAAAAAGCTCTTCATCTGCTTGTTCAGGGACGTCTAACTTGAGAAAATCGATTAACGTTCCTTTGCCTTGCTTCTGTTTCTCCCCCAATGTAGGTGGATTCATCCTGGGTAGTCGTGAGAATGCATCCGCGAGTACATTCTTGGGTCCTTCCACATAATTCCACTTGAGGTTGTATTCTTGTAGAAAGAGATTCCATTGGAGCACTTGCTGCGGAGAGAGGGTTTTGAAGGTGAGATTCTTGTGGTCTGTGTAAATGTTGAGTTCACAGCCTAATAGTAGTTTCCTGTATTCCTTGCAACACAAGACTATTGCGAGGAGTTCCTTTTCTGTCGTAGTATAATTCTTCTGAGCTGCATTCAGCTTCTTGGACCAATAAGCAATTGGTTTTCCCTTTTGTAGGATGGCTGCGCCCAGTTGTAGATCTGATGCATCTGTGTAGATATCAAATGGTAGATTCAGATCCGGGTATGTGTTAAGCGCGTCACTTGCTATCATGGCTTTCATTTCTTCAAAGGCTTTTTCCTGAGCCAGCCCCCATGTGAAGGCCGACTTTGTTGTTGTTTTAGGCTGCCCATTGGCAGTTTTCTTGGGAGTTCCCGTGAGTTCAAATAAAGGAGAGAGGACATGTGATCTTCTCGGCCACATATCTCTGTAGTAACCAACAGCACCTAGGAAAGACTTGACTTGAGTGATTGTTTTGGGTCTGTCCATGCGGAGAATAGCTTCAATCTTTTTCTTCCACGGTTTCACTGCTTCAGGAGTCATCCAAAATCCGAGAAAGTCAGTTTCCTGCACAGCCCAGTCACATTTGAGAGGGTTGCACTTGAGACCATTTTCATTCAGTCGTTGCAGAATTGTGTCCACTGTTTGCATGTGGTGGCTGAAGGTGCCATTTGTCCAGATTCCAATATCATCAATATAGACCGTACAATCCGTACCTTGCAAAATATCTTCCATGAGTTGTTGTGTTAATTTCCTTTTGAAACTGGCTGTTGAGCTGATTCAATCCGA